>JAOXOE010029354.1:0-14591 GCA_028565055.1 Phoeniculus purpureus
TCCCTCAGTCTGTCCTCATAGGAGAGGTGCTCCAGCCCTCTGATCATCCTCGTGGCCCTCCTCTGGACACACTCCAGTATGTCCACATCCTTCTTGTAATAAGGGCTCCAGAATTGGACGCAGTACTCCAGGTGGGGTCTCACCAGAACAGAATAGAGGGAGAGAATCGCCTCCCTCGGCCTGCTGGCCACACTTCTCCTGATGCAGCCCAGGATCTGGTTTTGCCTCTTTACAACCTCCTGATTTTAAGGTTGTTGTAGTGAGCAAGGTCTCCCTCAGCCTCCTTTTTTTCAGTTGAACCGGCCCCAACTGCCTCAGATATTCCTCATAAGGTTTGTTCTTCAGAATCTTCACTGACCTTGATGCGCTTCTCTGGACCCAGCACCTCAGTGTCTTTCTTGTGTTGAGGTACCCAAATCTGAACCCAACACTTGGGCTTTGCCAGTGCCCAGCACAGGGGAACAATCTCTTCCCTACTCCTGCTAGTCACACTATTTGCGATATGTGAACACACCTTTTTCCTGGATCCCGGTCTCATACGTTGCTGAAGATGAAAGTGCCATTTTATCTTTGTTATTTAGTATTCAACCCCACAGAATCCTTCTAGCCTGTACCACTCAAACCCTCTTTTGGATGCAGATTTGTTAATTTGTTGAATGGCCTCTTTTTACATTCATCAAACTGGCATCTGAGTGATTTGCAACCACTTAATTTCATCTCCGTAACATCTCTTTCAGTGAAGAGATATTCTTCATGCCATTTTAGAGATAAGGAATGACGATGTGAATTGCCCTAAAACACTTTATGATAGTTTCTTGTGTCAGTTTTGTAGTGCCTAGTTATTTACCTAAAACTGTAGGTTTTGTTCTATTGGGGTTTTTCTTTCATTTTTCTTTTTAGCTGGGCTAAATGCAGTCAAAGCATGGAATTAAGCTTTAGTTTTGTGTTGAGTGTCAATAGATTGCACCTCAAAGACACCTCTTGCTGGTTTCGTGGGAAAACATGGACATTTAGTTTGTGGCTGTGTGTGGAGATAACAGTTAAATATAAATAGTAATAATAATTAAATATCAATCAAAATGACTGGCCAGTCAGTCAGTGATTCACCACTTGCATCCTGTGCTTGATACTGGATTGGAAACCTAAAGGAACCATCGTAGGGATATTCTGCAGGACAGACAGATGGTTCATCGCTTTATCTTCCAGCCTGTAGCAAGATTCTGGTGTCATAGTTAAACTGAGGTTTTGGGGGTTTTGGAGGAACTGTTTTACTTGGGAAGTACCTATATATTTGAAAGGTGAGAAGTGACTGATAGTGTTGGAAGTTCAACAATTGAAATTTGGTGTTGAAATAGAGGTAGGGGTTTTCAGATTGTGGAAGCACTAGAGTTCTCAAATATAACAGAGTAGAATTTTTGTGTGTTAGCGAAAGAATATATTTTCATTTCATGTTGTGCTCAATTAGAATATTTCAGTTTATGCTATGTCTGAGACTTGTACTCAATTTTTCTAGGGGCAGAGATGTTTATTTGATGGGTTTCATAGTGAACTCAGGTTTCTGTTCTGTGCAGAAAGAAATTGAAGACCTCCGAGCAAGACTGGATATATTAGAAGCAAAAGATCAACAGCTAAGAAGAGAAATTGAAGAGCAAGATAGGCTTATTCAGTCACAGGACTCTGTACTGACTGCTTTACTTGGGTGCATTTCTTTGAGAGAACTACAGGAGATAAGCAAGGCTGCGGATGACACATTAGCATCTTCCTGTCAAATTCCATTCAGTCTGGATCTTCCAGGGACAGTAAAGAGGTATTTAAATTTCAGTATCTTGTCAGTGATGTCGAGTCTTGTGTCTTCCCCAATATACTGTTGAATTGTTAACTGGTGGAATTTTTCCCTTACGTTGGTAACGCAGTAATTGCAACATATTTCTTGAAAATATGTTCCAGGCATCATCCAAGTAAATACTGGAGATGCTTCTTTCTTTGGTGAAATTCCAGTCATAATCAAGTCTGACATAGTGTGCTAGGCTCAGACATTGGACATCAAGGGATGCAGCATGAAAACTTCTGGGACACCTACAGTTAAAAGCACTTTTAAATGGCTACCGTTTGGAAATAACCTCATCTTTATTTATGAAAGCAATAGAAGTGCTTAGGACCCAAACTGTACTGGCAGTCAATGGGATGTTGATGATGGAACTTTATGTTACTGCTGCTGGGTTACCAGGACAAAGTAAAATTCCTGTTTATCTAACTTGCATTTCTTCCAGATAAGCAATAACTATATTGCTTGCAGGTTTATTTTTTTTCTCCCTTCATGTTTATTTGATTTAGTTTGGTTATATTAACATTCATGAGAAATTGCTGCTCATATGTGCTAATTTATACAGGGTGGGTTTTTTTAAAGTCAGCAGAACATTTCGTAGAGGACATATTCCTATCTTATGAGGTTTGTTTAAAATTTTAAATTAGGTTGTGGGAAATAGTTTCTTGAATTAAGATTGCTTTGCACTGGTGAGACTGCACCTCGAGTAGTGTTTGAGGAAGGTCAGTTTTAGGCACCTCAATATGAGAAAGACATTGAAGTACTGGAGCAGGTCCAGAGAAGAGCAACAAGATTACTGCAGGGTCTGGAGAACAGACCTTGTGAGGAGTGGCTGAGGGAGCTGGGGCGATAGGACAAGAGGAAATGGCCTCAGCACCAGAAGAGGTTTAGGTTGTACATGAGGAAAACTTCTTAATGGAAGTGGTCATCAGACCTTGGAACAGGCTGCCCAGGCTGTGGCTTGAATTGCCACCCCTAGATGTGTTTAAAAGTTGTGCAGATGTGGAGCTTAGGGATGGAGTTTAGCGGTGGGCTTGAGGCAGTTCGGTTAATGGTGGGACTTGATGATCTGAAAGGTTTTTACTACTTAAACAATGCTATGATTCTAAGAATATAAATCTTATGTGAAGCATCTCCTTAGACAATCTGTGCTATAAAAAAAATTGAGTGGTTTGCAGCTTACCATAAAATACAGATTATTTGCTTTCCTTAGTCTAAGTGCTATTGAATTGCAACTTATTAAAGTAAACTTCGGGGAATATGAGAGGACATCTTAAGTGGTGAATAGTTGCCCAGATAGAAATGTGCAGGAGGGAGTAAGTCAATGGTCAATGTAACATTACGCTGAACATTGTTTCTAAGTTTATTTTTCTAGTTAAACATTGTTACTCTCAAGAAAGTTGATACTTTGTGTCTTGTTTGTGTTTTGAAAAAGTCAACCGCACACCAAACAAAAACCCCCTTGTCAGCATCCTTGGATTTTGAAGAGTTGATAGATGTTGGCCAGGTTACACTGGGCCTTTTCTTGTGGTCTGTTGGAAGCAGAGGTTAAAGCCTGATCGGTTGATGTGCAAATAAATATGTTAGCTCGTGGTTTGATAGGTGGAGACCGCAGAATGTGGTCATTTTGCTTATCCGGAAAAGCCTAATTGCTCTTTGTAAGCTAAAGGATGTAATCATTGTTACAAAATGAGGAAATTACAATGCAGAAGCTCAGTTCACTTGTGTGGCGTTGTATGGAAGGATTTCAAGCTAAAGGGAAGGAGATTTAGATCACATCTTAGGAAGAAATTCCTCCCTGTGAGGGTGGTGAGGCTGTGGAACAGCTTGCCCAAGGAGGCGGTGGCTGCTCCATCCCTGCAAGTGTTTAAGGCCAGGTTGGGTGGGACTCTGGGCAACCTGGTCTGGTGAGAGGTGTCCCTGTCCATGGCAGGGAAGTTGGAACTAGATGATCTCTGAGGTCCCTTCTAACCTAAACAATTCTATGATTCTGTGGAGGTGGGTTTGAAAGGTTGGAGCAGCTGGTGGTGCATGCACCATGGCACATGTTAAGTGTTGTAACCAAAGATGACATACTGAAATCAGAGGAAAGTAAGTCTCTGTGTTTCAGTACTTTGTCCCCAAGACAGCTAAAGGTAACAAGGTGCGACACTGTTAGTTATTTCGCTTGGTCTCTGCAGTACCTGTTGTTTCCTTTTTCTGTTTCTTTTCATTTCGCATTGAAAACTGGGGAATTCCATTACACTTCTGTTCACATTTGCTTTCACTTAGCATCTTCACTTTTGGTTTTATCCTGATCTACAGATGCCTGTGACTGTACAGCATGTCATCCTTAAAATAAATTGCACAGTTCCATCTGGACTATTGTCTGAGCACTGAATGCTGGTTGAAAGAACGAAATTCAGTCAAATATCTTTCAAAGCATTTGAATCCTCCACCTCTTCTTCTACCCTTTGCAAGGAACAATTTTTAATTAGTGGGAATTTGTTTCACATTGGGTTTGGGGGATTTTCTGTGCGTAGGAAAGTTCTCTATTCTGTGTACTAGTTATTATAATAATGTCACAGCCAGTACAAGGAACCAGACTTGAAGTTTTATGCAACCTTGTTCACCCTGCTTTAGTGATGCCTGGAGCTGATCTGACGAAGATTATTTCAAAGTCAAATACAAATGCTCAAGGGATTGAAAAGCTTATTAGTTTGAATATACTCAAAGCGTTCAGCAACTCCAGTTGGGGCCAAAGTCTGATAAAATCGAAAGAGGTAGGGGTTTTTTTGGGGTTTGGTTTTTTTTTTTTTTTAGAGAAGTTGGTTTACTTGAGAAAATTTGAAAAAACAGAAAAAGCTCGTCCATAGTCTCACGTATCCTTCTTCTGTCTATGCTACATGAGCTAAACCAAAATACAGTTATGGGGTTCTTAAAATACAGCTGATACCACTGCCTGTACTGTAGCTGGGTACAATGTTCATGATGGTGTGTTGCTCTTTGTTTTTAAAATTATATTTAATGATAATTAATTATAAATAATAATTAAGATACTATTTACTCTGTGCACTACAGCCTCACACTGCCTGCAGCAGTGGAGCTAAGGCAGAGAGGCTGTTCCCCAGCACCTGGGAAGGACTCTACCCTGGGTGATTCTCTGGACCTCTTGCATATGAAGCAACAACCAACTTCCTGTGGTGGTGCAAAAAGCTCCAGAGAGCTTTTTGAGGGGAAAACTTGATATTTAATGTGAAATGTCATAACCCTGTCTAAGCTTTGATACTTGGATCATCTTGTTTTCAGCTAGACCCTTGTCTGGTTTTCTTTTCAGGAGGCCATCATCTGAGCTTACTCAAAGTTAGCTGCAGGCTTTAGTGAGAGGCTAAGACAAGTCATAGGTGAAGGAAGAGGTCTGCCTCTTCCTTTGTGATCTGACTGATGAGGAGGCTCAGCTTTCTTTTTGTAGATTGATAAGTGTTTTCTTCTCCATTCTGTCTACCTAGGATAAATTTCATTCCCTTTTGCTCTGTCTAGGATTGAAGGGAAGACACCTTGGGTGGTGGCTCTGTTTCTTTTCACTCAAGGCAGCAGCAATAGAAGAAGCTGTGTGCTGAAAGCCTGGCATGCCATGCAGTGCCTGTGCTCCAGCACATAAAGTGAGCTTGCTTCCTGCAAAGTTTGCAAACAAAAGTCATCAGACAAGAGCTGCCAGAGCTTGAATTTGTGCTACAGGAATTCTTAATTGAGTTGACTCTAATCCTCAGCAGTTCCTAGTGACTGTGATCCCACCGTGGCCCAGTTGTAGGAAGGAAAAAGGGCAAAAGCTTCTGTGAAATCTGCTTCTGTGCTGTAGGTCCTGGTCTTCCCTGGGAAGAATAGCAGGTGTTGGAAACACAACCAAGAAAGGAGCAACTCTTCTGACTTGGTGGACAGAGCTGCTCCTAGCAACCTAAAGTATTTTGTTGCAATCATAGAGGCATCTTTTGTCCTTCTAAGCATCATTACAGAAGGAAAAAGTCCCAGTGGAAAGCTGAGTACCACCTGCTTGAGCAGCCGTGTGTGCAGTGTAATGAGGAATCTGTTTTCCCCTGCTGAGCATCTGGTTTTTCCCCTACTTGCCTGACCAGCATTCAGTGAGGTGTAGCAGCCTCACTGTCCAGGGCACATCTGTGTTGATTCCTCTGGGTCTCTCTGTGATTTCTTTCTCTTTAGGGCAAAATGCCCAGCTGTCCCAGTCCACGTGTGCTACTGAACCCATTTATATACAAAAAAGAGAATCCACGAACAACAATATCCAGGGACAGACCCTTTCAGTCAGGGAAGTAAAATGAATGTTATTCTTAAGAGAATAATTGAGCCTGCTGTGGGTTAGCCCTAGTTTTTGTGCACTACAGACAGGTGGAGCAAACGAATGGGAATCTCTTGACACTTCAGAAAATCTGGGGAAAGGGTTTGCGTGCTGCTCTTTTGATTGTGCCTTTGCTTTCAGTCTGTTGCTCCTGCTTCAGGGAGAAGCTCAAGCAACAACTACAGCAACTGCTCTGTGCCAGCAGCTGTAGAAGAGAGGTGGTAAATACACCACCATGTGAATAGTTGGTTGAAAGAGTCAGTTGGGCTGTGTGAGTGACGTGTTACAGGATCAGATGATTTCTCAATGAAATTTCAGCTCATCACTGAGAAAGGCAGCAGCATCTTCAAGTGACTGTAAGCTAATTGTTCCCATTGGAACAATTTTGTGTAAGCTTTGCAGATTGAGGTGAGGCATCAGCATTAAAAAAATTTCAAAAAAAATCTTGCTAACCCTTCTTAGAAAAAAAGTGCAAAGTGTTATGTAATGCCCTGATTTTTCTGCAAGCTTCCCATAATTGGGGTGAGTGTCTGGCAGCACTGCAGCAAATAAGGGTCATCTCCGTTTAGACCTCTTGTGTATGTAACACCTTCGGTGCAGGCTGGTGAGTTGTTATAGTCCAGGTCATATGTGTTTACCTCTTGAAGAGTCAGTGAAGACAAGTGCAGTCACCCAGCAACACACAAGTCAATGGGAAACCTTGCTGGTAAGCTAAGGTTATACAAAGACAGTGGGAAAGTGGTGTTCTAGTTCTGCCTGAGAGGGGGAGCACGTGTATTGGAACAACCAAATGAGAGATAGAAGATCAAATTGCTGGAGCAGAATCAGCTCTCTGATGGTTCAGAGGTTGGTGCATAATTTTGGGTTCTCTTCCACATTCCTCAAAGAACTCTGTAGATTGAAATGTGCCACAGGTCCAATGCTCCTGTGCCCATCTCCTGATAATTTTTGTCTCAGATCAGATTAATTTTTGAGGTTGGAAGCTTTCCAAGGTGATGCTTTGCATTTTACTTCTAATGCTGGTGACTAGTTCTTGCACCTGCCACAAATTTCATTTTGAGTATGAATTAAACAACTTTTCTCTCCCTTATTTAGTGTCAGAGTCCATGCCTCAAGAGCACTGACAGGTTTAGATAGATAAATTGGATTTTCACTACCTCAGTTCAGCAGCAATACTGGTTTTTTTATCATTGTTTAACCAGCTCTGTCATCTTACAGAAGTTTTCTGTAGGCTGCATTATCTAAGGAACAACCAGAGTTTGTTTGGAAAACCCTACTTTGTGTTTAAAGGATGATAGAATCATTAACATTGGAAGGTCGTCATTGACTCCAGGGTCGTCAAGTCCAACCGTGATGATTTTATTTCCCAACATGGAGATATGCCACTGTGAGAATCTCTTTGTTTAAAGTCCCTTGGAACACTGCAGAAAAGGAACTTGTGTGCTTGACTGAAAAACTGCTTTCCTGCTATGGTAATACCTCAATATGTAGCCCATCCAGGCTTATGAACAGGTCACGCAGAATGGAAGCTGTGTCATCCAGTGTATTGCTTAATGAGGTAGAATCACACTTTGCAGTGGAGAGTTTAAAAAGAAAACAAATCATGTTGTTTCATGTTTTGTGTTAATGTAATCTGGCTCTGAACTCCCTTAATTGAGTAGAAGTGTAGGACCAGCAAAACCCCAGTAGGTCTTGTCCTGGTATGAAATGCCCATGGTATCTACAATGATGAGTCTGCTGATTTCACTCAAGAGAACTTTGGGTACAAGGATGTTGCCGTATTTTTTTCTTCAAGTCCTAGTTGTACCTGTGTGGCTTAAAGCTGCCTCTTGTTAAGTGTAATTCTGTTCAAAACCCTTTTTCTCCTGACTTGTCTTCAAGGCTTTCTGAGATAGGTACATCAAGGGAACTGTAAAAATACAAGAACCTTATTGTTTGATTAGATTTTGTATTGTGGATGTCTTCCCTTTATGGACTTCCCTTAGTGAAGTCTGACTCTTAGACTTAAGATTTCTGCTAGATTTCTGTTGGATTTTTCCTTTGATGTAGATTGTAGAAGATATTTATACCAAATGTTCCAAGTAGCACTTCTGATTTCTTTTGCAAAGGACTGGACAAAGGGTTTCTTTGGAAAGTCAGCGTCTGTTTGTTGTTAAAAGTGAGATCACAAGTGTAGGGCTTGGTTTCTGTTTTTTCATCTTCTAAGAGAGTACAGCCACTTGTGACTTCAGAATCAGAGGAGTAGTAATCTTAGAAGACATAAAGTTGGAAAAGTCACGCTCGTTGCAGGATGTGACCATTAGAAAGAGTGAGGTTATCCTTGGCAGGCAGGCTGATACTCTGGACCAAATTCAGACATACTGTAAACTGTTTAAATTTGCTAATAGCCCAGAAAATACTTTTAAGTACTTGTTTTATCTAGGAAGGAACACATATTCATTTGAATTGAAGGTTCAGCCCATCATACTTTCACATATGCATACAATCTGAATTCAAGGTCATTGCTCTTGAATTAGAAATTTTAATGTGGGGAATTAAAAATTGTTCTGACTTGTGCTTAGCTTTCATAGAGTCGTAGAAGGGTTTAGGTTGGAAAGGACCTCAGAGATCATCTAGTTCCAGCCCCCTGCCATGGGTAAGGACACCTGTCACCAAACCAGGTTGCTCAGGACTTCATCCAACCTGGCCTTGAACCTTTCCAGGGATGAAGCAGCCACAACCTTCCTGGGCAACCTGTTCCAGTGCCTTGCCACTCTCACAAGGAGGAATTTCTTCCCAAGGCCTAATCTAAATCTACGCTATTTCAGTTTGAAATAATTCCCCCTTGTGCTGTCACAAGAGTCCCTCATAAAAAGTCTCTCTCCAGCTTTCCTGTAGCCCCTTCAGGTACTTGAAGGCTATCGTGAGATCCCCACTGACCTTTTGCTTTTCCAGGCTGAACAGCCTCAGCTTCCTCAGCCTGTCTTCATAGGAGAGATGATGCATCCGTCTGACCATTGTGGCCTCTTGTGGACTTGCTCCAACAGTTCCATGTCCACTTAGTGTATCGGGGACTGCACAACTGCACACAGTACTCCAGATGAGGTCTCACCTGCCTTGACCTGCTAGTGACACTTTTAAAGAGATGGAAGTGCTTTTTGCTTAAGCACTGTGTTGTGGTGTGGAGACAGGGAGTGACATAACAGGATCTAAAATAATGTGGGAATATGAAGAAGAACATTTGCTGTTGAAGGGCATCCTTTTGGTTTTCAGTCTCATCAGTCAGTGATCAGAGATAGCTACTTAGTTTCTGTGTGGAAAAAGGAAATTCCAGTGTAGAGTTTATTATTTTACACTGGTACCACACACGTGGCACGTTCTGTTGTGCAGTTATTGGAGACTGCATTCCGACTACATTTTTCATCACTCTCTATATGCTGTGTCATTAACACAGGGTCTGTTTCTGTGTAAGCAGTGTGTATATTTATGTATCGTGAATGCAGAGAGCAGCAGGACTTGCCTTTAGCCCACTTTCATTCTTTGAATTTTTTCTTCGGAAGCAAAACATAAACACACAATAGCCTGGTATGCAAAGGGAAGGATACTAGCAAAGTGGAAGGAAAAACATGCCTTCCTTTAGCAGAAAGCCATTCTTCCCAGTATTGTGCTAGCCAGCCTTCCTCTGTACAAAGCCCATAACATCTGTACCTCCTGCATGTTAAATCCTAATTTCTCAGAATATTCTTCAAACAGCTTTTTAAACATTATCTCTTATTTCATGTTACTTGATGTCTTATGCAGTCAGCTGGGAAACGTGTGACGGAGTGAGGAATGTATTAAACAGACCATGTGATTTTTAACTCTTCCTTCTTTCCCCTGTTGCATCAAATTGCCTTTCATTATTTGGCCTCACACTGTTCCAGGATATGAACATCACTGAAGGTTTTAGGTTGGAAGGGACCTCAGAGATCGTCTAGTTCCAACCCCCCTCCCACGAGCAGGGACACCTCTTACTAGACCAGGTTGCCCAGAGCCCCATCTAACCTTGCCTTGAACACTTGCAGGAATGGAGCAGCCACAACCTCCCTGGGCAAACCTGTTCCAGTGCCTCATCACACTCACAGGAAGGCATTTCTTCAACAGAGCTAATATAAATCTACTCTCTTTCATTTAGAAATAATTCCCCCTTGTGCTGTCACAGGAGTCCCTCATAAAAAGTCCCTCTCTGTCTTTCCTGTAGTTCCTTTAGGTACTTGAAGGCTATTGCAAGGTCCCCGTGGAGCTTTCTCTTCTCCAGGCTGAACAGCCCAAGTTCCCTCAGCCTGTCTTCATAGTAGAGATGCTGCATCCCTCTGACGGTTCTCCTGGTCCTTCTCTGCACTCGCTCCATCACTGGCTGAGCGCATTCCAACCATCATATTACAATTCAACATTCAACATACTCGGTACCCAATCTATTTGTTTTTAGTCACTAAAATCAGATGCTTAAAAGGCACTGGCTTGACTGAAGTGTTTAGATCTTAAATTTTTTCCATAGTCTGTTATTACATGCCAGATCAACCTCTGCTCCTGAATATGCAGCATTCCCACATCCTCTTGCTGTTCTTTGTCTGAAGTGGGTGTTTTGCTAATGTATTACTTCATTTGTCATCCAGAAAGGGTAATTCTACAGGTTCTGCTTTCTCTTCTGGTCCAGCACGTATACAGCGAGGCCCTGGGATGCAGCACATTCACGTTCCTTTTCTTCTCTCCTCAGTACATTGTAAATCCATTGCAACCCTTTTAAATTACAGCCCTCTGTGGCTGTACATGTGAATGGAGAAATTACACGTGATGTATAGATTGGTGTCGCTCCTGCGAGTGTTAAAAACATGGTCAGTTAAATCTGTGTTAATTGAATTCCTGTCTTATTCTAGTCCTTCCATCAGCTGGGTCAAGAACTTTGCTTTCTCTGTGATGGAGTTAGCTTATATCGAACTTGAAAAGTAACTTCTAAATGGTCTCTTAATAGATTGCAGAGACTGTGAGGACAAGCAGTTGAATACTTGATTAGCTGCTCTGCCAGAGAAGAATAGCAATAAGTCAAAACTATGACTGTCTTCCCAAGGAAGAGTTTAGTGTTATTCAAGCACCAGTTTTGAAAGCTATCTTCCCTGGCAGTGGTAAATAAAGCAGCTTTTAAGCAGATAGAATACCCCTGTTAAAGCGAGATAGAGTGCTCCAGAGTGGTTGTGAAAGAAAATGCTTTTTTGGGTTCAAGTCACATGCAACAGATCATGGCTGTTAAAGCCCTGTGTCTGTAGAAGGGATCAGTATTGACTGACTGGTATCTCAGGTCGTGAGCTTGACAGTTCATGTGAAGCTTGTGAGGGGCTTCTCTGTGACTGTGTTCTGTGGTAGAAAAAAGCAACCTGGGAATAAACCTAGTGGAAAAGCTGTTCATAGTTGGTAGCTGTGGGCAGTTCATATGTGGCTTTGATTGCTGCCTGTGAGATGTACGATGAGCTAATCTCTGGAAGGGATAAGGGATTCCTATGGTGTCAAGAGTTTGAACCAGGGTACTGATATGACATTTGTGCTGTATATAATACAAACAAACTGGTAGGAGTCTATGTGAATGCTGTAACTGTAACAAGAGGATTCTGTAGATTGAAGTCTGTGATTAACATGGCTGCTGCTAGCTTGAGCCAAAGCGATGATTTACTAATTATAATCTTTGACATGTCTCAAATTAATAGCAAATTCCCTTAAGCCTATATTTCTGCAAAATTCTCTTAAAACTATTGTTGTTCTGCCATTGAAATAGTGTTATGTGATTCCTTATTTTTCAGTGACATAGATGCTCATAAAAAACTCCTAGGAATAAAGGGGGTGATTTTCCCCCACCCATTTAACACCTGAATCTGGGAGTCTGCATGGGCTCGTGCATTCTTGTTAGCCATACGTACTCCACAACTGAATCCCAGTTTGTAATGCTGTTTGGGATCAATGGTTAAAAATAAACTAGAAGTTGCTTTATCTTCCTGTTAGCTGTGTGAGTTCTGCAGAGGCGTTAAATGTTATATGACCTTGAGAGGGTTTCTGTGAAGACAGTGCATGGCTAAGAGGGAAGGCACACGGAAGGGATTTGTTAAATAGAGGTGCCATCTCTGCTCTTTCTGGCTATAACTGCATTTTACTTTATTTTTATGGCCTGGGCCTTTAGAGTTGAATTTTATAAGGCGGTTTCAGAACAGTTGGGTCAGTCACCTATTATTTGTTCAACTGCATGCTGCAGCCTTGCTACTCCCCTCGATGTGTGTACACAAAGCCCAGCTCTTTCTTACATAACCTGACCGGCTCAGATGCTGATTGTGAGAGAAGCTGAAAGTCACCAGGAGCTCTGGAGCCTGAGCAGGGATGTGGTTGAATAGTTCATTCCCTCTGGCATGCCCAGAGGCAGGCAGGAAGCTGATAATGGCATCATTGCACCTGTAATATTTTGTGTGTTGCCCATGTATTGCTGTAGAAAAGGGAGCAATTGGAGACTGCTATGTGGGAAATGCTGTTAACCACTTTTATGCAGCTGGCCAACTGCATTTCTGCTCGCTGCCTTACACAGGCATCAACTTATGTGTCCATAAGCTATTTTCGAGGGGGCTGTCTCGTCTGGAGCTGCAGGGACCCTCTGCGTGCCGTGGTGGTGATGAGGTGACTGGCTTTGCTGGGCTGTAGATTGGAAAGATGTGTGCTCCCTGAAACAGAGAGAGGCAGAGAGAGGGAAAGCAGCACAAGTAGCTATCTCATTCGTGTGATTAAATGATATGGTGGAAAGCTGTACTGAACCTCTGAGGCCAGTTCAGAAGTTGGTCGAGATGGTCCAGCCAGCCTTTCTCTAGATGGGCAGTTGATTGAGTGCAAGTCCAACTTTGTCTGCTTTGGGCTTGGTTGTTTTCTTTTCAGACTCATGTAAGTTCTGGCTCCCGAAACAGAACTCAGGAAGTGTTGCACTTAGAAAATACGAAGGAGCAAGTTGTTAAGTGAAAACTGAAATGCATAGAGGTAGGCAGCAGGGACTATGTGTGTGTCAGAACGGGCACTCGGTCTGAGCGTGCTGTCTGAGTAACAGTGACTTGTGTTCCTTCCGCCTGTAAAATGAATACAATGGTGCCTCATCCTGCAAGAACATCATTGAAATGAATCCAGTGATGTTTCTGAAATGTTTGGATACTTCAGTGCCAGACATTAAAGAAAAGCTCAGAAGTAAATTACTGGTTCTTTATTTGGGAAGAACGTCAGTGGTAGGTTGTGAAATAAGGAGGATTTTTACAATGCAGCTAAAAGAAAGAATTGGAATGCTGCTGGCGGGGAGTGCTGTCAAGTACACTGAATTGAAGCTATTTTCTTAACAGGAAAGAAAAATAGCTTATGATAAAGCAATTGAAGACACTGTAAAAGCGTGTGCCTGCGAAGGAGGAGGGAGAGAAGCGCTAATGTCACAAAAATAATCTCCGTGCCAAGTGGTAACGGTTGATTTGACTTGGATTTTTGAACGTTATATTAAAAATGGAATTAGTGAATTTATTTACAAGTAGCAAAGATTTATACTAGGTTCAGTAATATTAAAATAGTGAACCTGTCTGGTTTTGTATGTGGAAAGAAGTCATATGAGCATGGCCAATGCTTCACTGTTAGCCCACAGTTAAATCAGTTTGGTGCAAGTATTTTTAAAGTTTTTATGAAACTGAGTATTCATATTTCATATAAAATTACCATAAAAACAAGGGACTACAGTTAAACCCTTCCTGGCAGAGATGGGAACAGGTTTATAAGAGGGTAGTTAATTGCAAACTATCCTGTCAGAAACACCTTTGTGTTCAGTGTTCGGATTGTCCTGGACACTGCTGAGAACTTCTCAGATACTATGGTTACATCAATAATCAGATGGTAAGTACAGTGTGTACAAACTCATTAATGAAGAACTGTAGAGGTGGCATGTGAGCCCTTTGGCAAACAAAGTGGGTTAAGCAGGTAAAAATTGGGTGGAAAAACGTTGGTTAGTCACTAGTAACATGAATCCAAACATACAGATTTTGGCTTGGTATTGCCTCGTTTGTGTTAGTCTGAGTAATCTGAAAGCCTGTTTGCTTCCACATAAAAATGTGACTTGTGTAGCAGACTGTGATGAGCAGAGAAGGTCAACTTTATTTTATTTTACTTTAATCCCTTCTAGCCTTCAGGAGAAAGAACAATCGTTCAGCATGTCCATTAAAGAAACTACTGCCAAAGTAAGTACACATCAGTTTTTCAGTTTCTCAGAGTATTTAGCAGAAGCAAATAAGAGCTTGCTTCTGGAGAGGCTGTGGTTTAGAAAGTTGGTATTGTGGTGTTTCATAGAATCATTAGGGACTGGAAGGGACCTCAAAAGATCATCTAGTCCAGTCCCCCTGCCACAGCAGGATCACCTAGACCAAG
>JAOXOE010029355.1:0-14588 GCA_028565055.1 Phoeniculus purpureus
ATGAAGCCCTTCTCCAAGCAGCTCCAATTTGGTGGCGGAGGCTCAGAACACATGAAGCCCTTCTCCAAGCAGCTCCAATTTGGTGGCGGAGGCTCAGAACACATGAAGCCCTTCTCCAAGCAGCTCCAATTTGGTGGCGGAGGCTCAGAACACATGAAGCCCTTCTCCAAGCAGCTCCAATTTGGTGGCGGAGGCTCAGAACACATGAAGCCCTTCTCCAAGCAGCTCCAATTTGGTGGCGGAGGCTCAGAACACATGAAGCCCTTCTCCAAGCAGCTCCAATTTGGTGGCGGAGGCTCAGAACACATGAAGCCCTTCTCCAAGCAGCTCCAGTTTGATGGCAGAGGCTCAGAACACATGAAGCCCCCCTCCAAGCAGCTCCAATTTGGTGGCAGAAGCTCAGAACACATGAAGCCTCACTCCAAGCAGCTCCAGTTTGATGGCAGAGGCTCAGAACACATGAAGCCTCACTCCAAGCAGCTCCAATTTGGTGGCAGAAGCTCAGAACACATGAAGCTGTGTGCCAAAATCATTTGTCTTGAAAAGAAGAAGAAACACGTTGCTGTGGTGGAAATGTTTGTTAAAGTTGTTCCCTTTGTAGCTGCTTCCTCGGGTACCTCCTACATGATCCAGCTTGGTGTTCTGCAACCGAGCCAAGCTCCTTAATGCAGTCCTGTAGCTTCTCTCCTCCTGCCAGTCAAATTCTACTACCAAAGCTGCTTCTGCGCTCAGGCAGGCAGCTGTAAAGCCCTCATTTGTCTCTTAAAATGGTGATGTGACGTGCAACCCACCACTCTGCATGGCCTGTCACCAAACCGTGTGTCCTCACCCCGCTGGGCCACGGGGGTAGCAGCCATTCACTTGTCTGTCACTGCTTGGTGCTCATTAAAGCTTTGATGGAGCCAACGAGCCGAAGCAGGCTGTGAGGAACAGACGCTCCTCTGCAGGCTGTACGGCCGGGCGCTCGGGCACTCAGCCAGGTGAAGAGAAGCCCATATGTCTGACGAGGAGAACAGGTACCACAGAAGGGCTTTGCTATTCTTAACTCCCATCTCCACTGAAACAACAACCTGCAGGTTGGGTTGTGCATCAATTAAAACAGCCGCTCTGCGGCTCCATGGCAGAGGTACCGGGAGCCTTGTGCAGACGGGTGAGCTCGACGCAGCCACGACTTGGCCATGCTATTAAGTCGTTTAAGCCCTGGGATGCAAGAGAGCTCTGCCCTTATCAGCGAGCAGACAGAAAAGCTCCTGGCTTTCTTCATCAGGTTCAGTGCAGAGAGCATCTAGCGATCCCACAGACATGTTTATGCCTGCAAATGTGCCCCTTAGGTCTGGGTCTGTCGCACACAGAAGGAAAACCTCCGTCACAAGAGACGGTTCTTTGCTGTTTACCAGGCACAGGAGGGGCGCGTTTGAGGGAGTTTGGGTTTACTGGGACTGTGGGGAATGTGATGCTCCCAGGCTAACTTCACCTTGGTTTGAAACCCTTGATATGGAGAGAGACCAGGAGAGGATGTGTGTGTTGCTTGCCCTACTAGCCACGCAGGCAAGTAATAAGCAACAAGAGGGAACCAGTTTTGAAGACAGATGATGATGATGGTTAATTACTTGTGCAGTTGGTCAGCATGCTCCTAATTTCTCCATTTGCTGCCATACAGGTTTGACTGGGAGATGTGAGCGCTTGTCCTCTAAAAAGGGTGGTGGTGGTTTGCATGGGCAGGTGCACAGGGTGACTAGACCCCCTGCATTGTAGCTGTTCCATCATGCATGTGGTGACTCTGCTGAAGAGTCTGGAGGTCAGACTGGCACAACCAAAGCAGGTGGGAAGAGAGGAAACAGAGGGTTCGAGCTAGAAGAACAAGAGTACGAGGGGTGAGAAGAAGCAGGATCTTGGAGCACGTGGCAGTTGGACAAATCACATCAAATCATAGAGACTGGGAAACACCCTTGAGACCCCCATACAAACACACCCCTACCCCCAAGCAAGTGCCACAGTCTCTGCTCAGACAAGCAGATGTAATTGCCATGAGGTTATGTAACAACTGCTTTGGTTTGGGTTTTCTTTCCTGGTTCCCCGAACATGGAGCAGTAAATATCCTGTGGAAGCGTGTGCAGCCACACTCCTCCCCAAACCACCCTCTGCTCAGCTGTGATTAATTCTGCTCCAGCTGGGGCAAAGGCCACCCTCAGCACCATAAGGTTCTCGGGTTCTGATTTTCGCACCAAAAGCATCCACTTGCCATAGAAAAAGGCAGATTTCTCTCAGTTTATCAAACTGAGCTGAGCGCTGCCTTCCTCCATCAGTGGCTGTGTTCTCACGGGGGGCTCTCTGTCACTGGGTTCCTCCCACAGCAGTCACGAGTTTGTGCTCTGCAGGAGCTGTAGTCTGTGGGTATCCCTGCAGCCGAAACATCGAGTTATTCAACGAGCAGCCCAGCTTTAGCTTTTGTAGGCAGCAGGGAGCAGACAGCAGTGCCTCGTCTATAGGCAGAGAGAGGAAGAGGCAGGGGAGTGCGAGGAGGACATAAACCAAAACAAAGGGATGTCTAACATCCCCATCCCTCTGGAATGAGCATGGTGTGGGGTGCTCTGTGAAAGTCTTTGCTGCTGTGCTGCTCAGAAACACAATCCATTCCTTCAGGCTGCCACTTATTTGGGTCTCGCCAAGTCTATGCCACAGGATATCGTGTGGAGCTGGACTGTGACGACCACTGAGACTTTCTGGGGTGCTCTGCCAGTGGGGTCCCCACTAAAGCACCAGATCCATCATTGAAATCTCAGCAGCGACGGTGATTGTCCTGGACAGCCCATTCCAGCGCGGCTGAAGGACACTGTGAGCACTAGATCGAGGCACGGTGCTAAAGCTTTGACATCTCATCCTAATCCACCAAAGGAAGAAGAAAAACTCTTCCACAGTCCTGTCTAGACAGAAAGAAACCAGGAATGACTAAGGATCTGTGTCACAAGGTTTCACGTGTTGTCAGGCTGCCACAGCTCTGGGAGAAGTGGCCACCCCGTGTGTTGTGTGGTGTCAGTGTAGATCTTCTTGCTCATCTCCACCCGATTCTTCCTCCAGACCCACGATGATAGCAGCAGTAAGAGCTCTTGTCGCAGAAAGAGGATGAGCAGCCTCAGCTCCCGGACGGGTACGTCTGGGATCAAGACATGAGCAGTTGGCGTTAAGGGAGAGTTTGTAAAGTATTTCCTAGCGCTAAGGAAGTGCTGCTCAAGCTCCAAGGGAAATGATTGTCGATGCTTCGTGCTGAGCTCTTATCTGTTGCCTCAAGGACTTCGCTTGTACGCAAAACCACTGGTAATTTAAGGTCCAAAGAACCACGTTAGCATCTGAAACTTGTGTGTCTTATAGAAAGTAATGACAAGGATCTGCTGGTGAAAGAGAATTGCCTCTGGAGATGAACAGCTGATGTTATTTAATACGACTTATTCAGCAGTACTGCTTACCTAATGGACTTATTCATTAGAGAGGGCAGGCACATGTAAAGGGTGTAGTGAGCCGTACGTGCACGGGTCTGATGAGGAAATCGTGTCCTCTGCTCATCCACAGCCTCTATTGCCAGGAGGTTTGTGATTAACAAAGCCAGAGTGACTATTCATGTCATAACTCAGCCATAAATTACCGGATCTCTGCTATTTGTACAATTAGTCTGTATTTTATTAATCGTGTTCAACAATCGGGTTTAAAATTCCATCAAAGCAGCTCAGTTATCTCCTGGTTGGTCACCCACTCTCTTGCTAAAGGGCAGGGAAATTAATTCCTCTGATAAGAAACGGTTGACTTGCGAAGGCAGCAGATGCATCCCATGGCCTGAAGAAGCAGTAGGCACCGTGCATCTGGGAAAGAACAAGAGGGAAGACGACCATCACCAACGGGCTGTTCCCATCACCAGCCCAGCTCTGTGACCCTACACAGCTGCTGGGAAGAGTGGTGGGGTAGGAATGAGAGTAAACAGCTGACACAACCTTCTTCTGAGCAGAAGCCCTGTCACCCTCTCTGTTCAGAACAGCTCAGCTCACCAGCAAGGACAGGAAAAGGTCCTAGTGCTCAGGATTCTGGAGTCTCACTGCAGCCCTCTAACACTGCGTCCCAGTTTCTCCATCGGTTACGTCAAAGATGAGCTGCTTTACCAAACCTTTCAGTCACCTTCCCATCCCTGAAAGAGGCTGACAGAAGGTTGGGGAAGACTGTCCCAAGAGCAGGGATTGATAGGACGAGGCTTGAAGCTGGAAAAGGGCAGATTGAGGTCAGACAGCAGGAAAAAGTCGTTGAGTCTGAGGGTGGGGGATCCCTGGAACAGGCTGCCCAGAGAGGTGGTGGAGGCTCCATTCCTGGAGCCATTCAAGGTCAGGCTGGCTGGGGCTCTGGGCAGCCTGGTCTGAGGAGTGATGGTCCTTCTTGCTGTAGGGGGTTGCACTGGATACCCTTTGGAGGTCCCTTCCAGCTCTAGGGTTCTACAATTCTATGATCTAGTTCCCAGCCAATCTCTCAGTCCTCACAGTATCAGCCCCCAATGGTCTCCTTTTCCAGCATCTTCTGCTCCACTGCAGCACAGCCATCCCTCTCCCCAGACCACTTCTCCCTTTTGAAGGCAATCCCCACAGACTCACCCATTCTTTCGCTTCGTTTCCCTTTGTAAAACCTTCCTCTGCCTAGATGCCAGCAAAGCAATCAGCAGCAGTCAAGGTGCTGGCTCGCTGGTGGCTCTCAGGGCTGATCTGGTAACGTCTCTTCTCCTACTGTTTCCCTTTCTCTCTCCCTCAGACTCCCCAGGCTCATCACATGCTCTTTGCTGCTGTTGACTCAACACAAGCTGCTGGAGACAGGAACCCCCTCTTTCAATCCGGGTGTCAGGCTCTGCTACCTGGGCTGGTATTTGGGAACCCTTTAAAACCCATCTGCTGTGGGTGTCGCACGCTCCAGCTAGGAAATCAGCACATCTCCTCCTCCCTTCAGGTTGGAGCCCCACCAGAGGTGCCAGTAAGGCCCAGCAGGAGTTCCTTAGGAATCCATCAGACTGTAGCCCCCGCCACAGTGCCGTGGGAGCACCAAGCACTTGTGTGCTTGGGGGAATGTAATGATGTCTCGGCTGTCTCATGGAAACCGTAGCCTAGATACAGACCACAAACTGATAAACATAACTCGATATTTGCTGGGTTATGAACAGCTGCACTTCAGAGGGAGTTATCAGAATTCACTGGGGGACCGCAAGCCTTGAACTAAATTACAGCCTCGACTCTCAGCCCAGCAGGGTTCTCTGAACTCTGAGTAATGGCAAAGCCTGAAGCAAGCTCTGGGTGCTTTAGACTTCCAGAAAACAGAGTGAAATCGCTTTTTCTTCTCATAACTTCAGTCCCACCACTACCTTCCAGCCCAGAATGATGTTTTCATTTAAACCTCATTTCTCTGCAGGCTCAGACTCACGAAGAAAGTGCTTTGGGTTGCACGGAATTGCAGCAAGTGGGGAGCAAAGGCTGAGCAGCTCTGCCCGTTACTTCACTCGTGTGCAAGGGTTGGGAGTGCCTCCACTTTCTGACTAAAATTGAAAGGTGGCTGCTTCACCCTTTCTTTTTGAACCACTCGAGGTGTTTTCCAATGAGGAACATCAAACTCCAGTATAACCAGTAACCCTGACTGGAGAAAGCACTTCTCTCTTTTTTCCAGCATCCTTACAAGGGAAGTATCCTTGAGTCTCTCTGGCTGATAAATGAATGATGAGTTTAGCTCCCTGTGCCTCAGCAGAGGAAAACATGATGGGAAAACAGATGCCACTTAAAAACCAGTACTGTTTTCAAACCAGTTTCCTGCTTGTAGCTGCTGGAGTTTCACATCTGAAAACGTGAGGGAGCTGGGTCTCTTGAGCTTGGAGAAAAGGAGACTGAGGGGTGACCCCATGAATGCTGATCAGTATGGAAAGGGTAGCGGTCATGAGGATGGAGCCAGACTCTGCTCAGGGGCACCTAATGATAGGACAAGAGGCAGCAGGTGTGAGCTGGAACAGAGGAGGTTCCACATCCATCTGAGAAGGAACTTCTTGCCAGAGAGGGTGACCAGAAGCACCAGAGGGGCTGCCCAGGGGGGTTCTGGAGTCTCCTTGTCTGGAGACATTTCAAACCCACCTGGCCATGTTCCTGTGAGACTGGATCTAGGGGATCCTGCAGTGCCAGGGGGATTGGACTGGCTGATTTTTGGAGGTCCCTTCCAATCCCTAACATTCTGTGATAAATCCCAAGCTGATCTTGAGCATCCACAGCTTCACAAGTAAAACAGTGACAACCTAGCCCTGATTTGGAGCTGTTGGTTTTGTCAGACACCTAACTTGTTCTCTGGCAGCCTGAGAGCACCTCAGCAAAGAGGGCTGCACTACCAAGACCTGAGCTGGTGCAGGACGCGGTGGTGCTTTGCTGAAGCTCAGGACAGGACCAGCAAGGAGCAAGCTGTGCTCTCCAGCCTGACACCATCCTAGCTGGTACTGCTGGTGGGTTCCTGCTGCTTCCCTATGAACACAAACATCGCCTCTATTCTTAAGCATCATGTGAGAGTTAAATGATTTAAAAATTAAACAGATTGCTGCATCAGTTTCCCAGATGAGGCTGAGCTGGACTTGATGTGGAACCTGCAAAGGAACAGAGAAGTTGCTTTTGTCATCTTTACCTTCTTCCCTCAGTCACATCTCTGGCAGGAGCTTCTTTAATTCAAGGTGCTCCAGATTTCATCTGAACAGTTATCTCCAGCAATTAGACACTTATCGGGCTGATTAAAAATAATCCAAAGGAAGACTTTGTTCCACCCTATTAAGGAGTTTCCAGTGTATCTGATACAAGCTCCGTCCTGATAACAGCTGCACTGATAACCCCACAATTAATTACTGCTTCCCTTCCATGAAGTTTTGTTACCAGAAGAAAGGATGAACTTGTGCTCACTGAGACCAAGATATCAGCCTGTTAGATGTGAGCACGTGCCCTTAATGAGGGTCACAGCTGGCATTTACCAAAGCTGAGATGCCCAGCTGATACCCAGCCTAACCCACTCGCTGGGCTTCTCAAGTGTCACCATAACCTCTCGGTTCTGGTCTCCCTTGTCTTGGTGTCTCCCTGAACTGGTAACACTTCCCGTTCAGCACTACAATGACATTGCAGAGTCGCTTGTTGTCATCTTCCTCACGGTCACTTGGTTTCACAGGACAGGTTAAGGTCTAGGTGGTCCTGCTCTGGCGGGGGGATTGGACTAGATCTTTCAAGGTCCCTTCCAGTCCCTAATGTACTGTGATGCTGTGAAGACTGTCAGACCTTGGCTTGGCACTAACAGAACCTTGCAGAGGTGGTCCCCCAGGGCTGTAAATCCTGGTCAGGCACTGTGACTGTGTGGGGAAAGATTCTCGTTCCACTGAGGCTAGAAATCAGTTGTTGTGCTGATGGCCAGTCACCGTCCCGTAGAGACTCCTCTGCTCTAGTGTTGACTTTGAGACCGCACTGTACAAGTCCTTGGGAATCCTCATCCCAGCGCCTTACCTGAGCAGACTCCATAAGAACAACAGCTGGCAGGACGGACTTGTCTGCAGCACCTCAAGAGTAACTAATTAATTCTGCTCACAGAGGCCAGGATTAGCACAAACCAACGTGTCTGAGTGATAACTCAGTGGGAACAAATCACGGCCGGCGGGTGCAGCGGCGACGTTTAATTAAAGGTAGGAGCGCTGCTAGATAGTCACATCAGGCTCTGAAGAGCTGCCTCTTGCTTGCTCTTGCCAGTTAACTCATGACCCGTGCCAAGGAATGCTGAGCCCTGGACGTGAAACCCAGTGACTTCACGGACTAACAGATGGGAAAAGGGGTGGTTTAAACACAGACCTAGATCCTGCTGCTGGAAGTTAAGCGCAAGGCTAGGACCTACGAGCAGTTTAGTCAAAGGGCTGAGTCCAGCGACTCGTCTGTGCAGACTCGTCCCCCGGGTCTGTGAGCAGGCTACCAACCTGATCAGCAAAGGAGCAGCCCTGCCACAGTGGGATCCAGCCCAAAGCTGCTGTGCAGACTGAAACCTTCTGTGCCTTTGGAGTGTGTCGCTGAGTGTTCTGGCTGTGGCTTTTCATGCAGCCGCTGTCTGCACTCGCAGAGTGGGGCTTGTGTCACCATTTTTAGCAAATCCAGAGGGAGAAAGATGGACAGAAGGTGCTTTCCATGTGTGAGGAGAGGTTTGGGGGTTGTTGTAAGAGAATGTGTTGTTGCAGGAGATGGTGACCTCTGCTTTCTCCTTCCACTTACCACTGCTTTGAGTTCCTCATTCGGTGCTGTCTCCCAGTTTGGTCTGTGCCCAGGCACGGTGGAGGGTACAGACCACCCAATACCTAGCCCAGGGGTCTGTCTGGATTCTTCAAAATCTAGTGCAGTCATTTGGAAAAGGTTTGTTGGGAGCCTTGGCTGCCTCTGGTGCTGTGGTGGTCCTGCCTGCTCTGCCCTGTGGCTGCCCTCACCTCACAGCACCACAGGATGGCAGGGGCTGGAAGAGACTGCTAGAGATCATCCAGTTCAACCCCCCTGCCAGAGCAGGATCCCCTAGGACAGGTCACACAGGGCTGCAGCCAGGGAGGGTTTGAAAGTCTCCAGAGCAGGAGACTCCACACCCTCTCTGGGAAGCCTGGGCCAGGGCTCTGTCACCCTCATAGTGAGAAAGTTTTCCAGATGTTGAGATGGAACCTCCCACCTGGCCTTCCCCTGGGGAGCTCCTCCCAGCAGAGCTGTGTTTGAGCTGATTTGGAAACAGCCCTTTCAGTGCCAGAGCACTTTCCCCAGTGAACATGGGTCAGGGCAATGTGCTGCTCCTGAGCCCTTGGTTCGGAGCCAGGCGCTGCAGTTCATCGCCGGTGTGGGAAAGCCAGCGAGAACCTCTTCCTGCCTTCTCCCTGCTCTGCTGTGCTCTGAGTAGAGAGTTACTGCCCTGAGCCAGGAAGGCTTCCCAGCTGTGGGAAGTCCCACAGGAGATATTTTAAGGATAAAATGCCTTTGAAGTATCCTGCTGCAGGCTCACTGCCCTACTGGGGCAGATGACCAACCCTTTGTGGAAGGGTCTGCAGCCCTGGCCTCCAGACGTGACAGCTGGGGGAACATGGGCATTCACGTGCTATTGAGTGACCCTCAGGAATCCCACCTGGTTCACAGATATCTCACCCTTTTCTTCCCAGAAGTGGGGAAGCCTTGGAACAGGCTGCCCAGGGAAGGGGTGGAGGCATCGTCCTTGAAGGGGTTCCACAACTGGGCAGGCAGAGCGTTTCAGGAGATGGGTTGGTGGTTGTAGGGCAGGTAGTTGGACTTGATGATCTTGTAGGTCTTTTCCACCCTGATGATTCTGTGATCCTAAAGATGTCCCAAGCACATCCATTAGATGCTCTAGGTGCGTTGGCTTCTGCAGGTGGCCATCCACAGCCAGGTGAAAGAGAAGTACAACTGCTATAATAACAGTGCTGGGAGGTCTACAAGGTGGTTTGGGGATGTTCCAATAGGGATTTGAACCTATTTCCTGGACCAGGAGCAGAACAGGGCTGTTGTAAACAAGCCTCAGGCAAGCACATCAAATATTCATAGAATCATAGAGCTGTTAAGGTTGGAAGAGACTTCCAAGATCATCCAGTCCAACCACCACCCCAACTCCTCCCTGCCCACTAAACCCTGTTCCCCAGGGCCACAGCTACTTGGTTGTTGAACCCCTCCAGGGATGGCAACTCCCCACTTCTCCCTGGCAGCCAAGCCCTGCACAGCAAAGGACCCTCGTTTTCTCCCTTCCCCAAAGACTACAGGTCCACTTACCCGCTGAATCTCCACCGGCCCTGGATGTTTGCGCTTTACGGACTTGGATTTGTTTGGAGCCACAGATGTTGATGTTTCTCACCAGCTTCCCTTTCCCTCCTGCACCGGCAGCGGATCCTTCTCCAGGCCTTTCTCTCAAACCACAGGAGCTCTGCTGAACACAGGGGCAGCCTCTGGAACCGGGGTATTTCCGCTCAGACCGTGAGAAGGTGAGGTCACCACTGGACCAGATCTCTCAGCACCAGGCTATCTTTAAGCACCCCCAGGGATGGGGACTCAGACCCCTCCCTGCCTAGGTTTCAGACGAAGCTTGACCCTAAGAACCCCCACGTGATGCCAAAACTGCCCTTGAACAGTCTCTGTCACCCACAGAGAACAGTCGCTGTCTGGAAATGCAGATGAATAAGGACCTGAATCTGAAGATGGAGGCACCTGAATCTGAAGATGGAGGCACCTGAATGCAGATGAATAAGGACCATCTCACAGCCACTTGCTCCAACAACCCCCCCATCTCAGCGTGTGCCTGTGTGTCGCAGCACAGCTGCGTGGCAGTCGCACCTCGCAGCGGCGAGCAGTTGTACCACGGCAAAACAGCTCCCTAGGAAGATGCCCTGTTGTCTGCTGGGCTCACTGTTCCTCACGCCTCACCCCAAGGGCTGAGCTGCACCGCTACAGGTCATCCCTGCTCAGCAAGGCGCTCGGGGGAGCTGAAGGCTTCTGACCTGGGCAGTGGAGCCATTCCAGGTCAGGCTGGCTGGGGCTCTGGGCAGTCTGGTCTGGGGAGTGGTGGCCCTGCTTGTTGCAGGGGGTTGGACTGGATGCCCTGTGGAGGTCCCTTAAAACCCTGTGACTCTGTGACTCTGTGTTCCCTGTGCAGCGCAAGTTGTTGCTCTTTGTCAGCTCAGGATGTGGGGAAAGCAAAATATTTAGAAGGGGGATGTTGTGTCAAATTTCCCACCATAAACATTGGGGTGAGAGGAGAGAGAGCAGCTGCTCTGTGCTCTCGGCTGAGCCAGGAACAAACCTGCCATCCGAGATGCCAAAGCCCACTAGCCACAGCTGCCATAGGCTGGGATCAGTAAGCAAATGTGTAGCTCTGCTCTGCCCTCCGTGTGAGTTGCACAAAAGCAGGAGGTGGGTTTTTAAGGGGATTAATCTGGCCTAGAGGTCCCTGTGAGCACAACGAAGCTCCCCGGCAGGGAGCTGTGTCTGTCCTGAGGAGGTAGATGCTCTGCTAACCAGGCAAATCAATCTGCCCTTGTTTGCCCCAGATTTCCCATCAGAGAAAGCTTTGAACTCAGCCCTACAAGACAGGATTCCCCATCACAAGGCACTGAGAGCCATCACAAGACAGGCTGGCCTGCTCCAGCCTTACACCTTGCAGCAAGGCAGCTGGAAGGATTTTTGCTGAGCTGTCTCCAGCAGGAGCTCCCAGCCGGTTCTGGTGAGCAGAGAAGGGTCTGATGCGGATGTTCGCCCCTGCACGCTCACAGGGTTCGAAGCAGCTGTAGGGCTGGATGGTTACCCCTCCTTTCAGGCTAAACCACGGGCTTTGCTGTCTGTGTGTGAGCTGCCTCAGCGATGGAATTGTCTCTGGGAGCTAGAAGATGATGGAATTGGTGGCCGTTAGATGAGTATTTTCCACTGGGCCACAGAGCAGGAACTTCAGCGCTCTGGAGAGGAACAATGGAAAAAGCAGTCCAGGAAGGTGAAGGAGCAGCCCCATGGCCACTCAGTCATGCTGCAAGTGCATCACCGTGTTCTGTTGGACCAGTGCCTCCCCGGGACTAACTGCTCAGAAGTGAGCTGGAGGGGCCCCCCTGAAGAGCACAAGTCTGCTCCAGGCTCGGTTTGTGCCCACCCTGAGCCTGATGACCTTGTGTGAGCAATGAGCCACGACCCCATTGAGCCCTACCACAGTGAAAGCCTATCAGCCTGCTCCACACATCCCCTGCACAAAGAGGCCAGCAGGAGACAGCTCAGCAGACACCTTGGCAGCAAGGGGTGGGAACACTCCACATGGACCTGCATTTATAGCACAGCACCCCCAGCTTGACATCAGTCAGCTCCCTACCTCTCAGGGCATTGCAAGAGCTGTGCAGAGCTGTGGGGTCACGGGAAGACTGCGGGGAGCAGTAACTCTGCCAGAACGTCCCAAGGTCTCTGTTCCTACCCCTCCTGTCCCCCCGTTTCACAGGTTTACAACCGACAGGACGATGCTCCTTTGCCTGCTGCAGAATCCTGAGTGTTGAAGCTCAATTGTCTGGGAGGCTGTTCAGAAACGTTCGGCGCTGCAGTGAGATTTCGTGTGGATTAGCTTCCAGCTGGGAAAATAATAGGTAGAAGCTCTGTTCCATTATATAGGGAGAACAAATACACGGGGGTTTCCACACAAAGCGGGAGCAGTTTCTGGTCTGAGTATAAATAATCGCTGTAAGTTGATGCAGGGAAAGGAGCTGATGACTTTGCAGCTCGGGCTGGTACCTACAATGCCATGTGAGCCTCATCCTTGGGGCTTGTTCACACACTCAGCCTTTCTCTCTCACCCTGGAACCTCTTCTGTTTGCAGAGAACATGGACTAGGAGAGCAGAGAAGTGACCGTGTGAGCACTTGTAGTTGAAACCTCATTCCTGGGTTGCTGCAGTGTTTGTAGCATCATCACGTTAGGCAGGAAACGTGTCCTGGGGCTAAATCCCGTGGTCGGTTTCAGTCTTGTTGAATTACTGCAGATCAAACCCACTGTGTAACCACTCTGCAGGACACTGGAAACGAGAAGAAACCCGGCAGCTGCCTTCCCCAGAAGTTGGACACGATGCCTGCAGTGGTTTCACAGCCCCTTGGCTTAGGCTGCCAATGTCAAAGTGACCCTCCCACACCTCATCCTTCTGGGAACTCCATGGTGACCACTATGGTGCCTCACAGCAAGAGCACCAGTCTTCAGGGCTGGAAAAGACCTTCAAGATCATCAAGTCCAACCGTCTGCCCTACAACCCCCCATCTCCTGAAACACCCTGGCTGCCTGATTGTCAGACTCCTCCAGGGACGGTGCCTCCACCCGCTGCTCCAGTGTCTCACCACTCAGAACCAGGCTCTGGGCACCAAAGAATCTTTACTGCCCCGAGGACCCTACAAGACAAATTGCTCATTGCTGGCAGCTGAGGTGGCTCAGGATCAGTATTTGAGCAGCGTCTGGGCAGGTTCAACAGCTTACAGCTGGGTGAGGGGCTGAGCAGGGCTCTGCTCAGAGTGTCTCTGCTCCTCAGAAGCCACAGGAGCGTCTTTCCCTACTGTGCCTGGGGACGTGGGGTGGCTGAGTGCTGAGGAAGCTCTGCCAGGTAAGGGAGCACCTTCTTATGTGAACTTTTTGGAGCTACCTTTTGCTTTGACAAGTCCTTGTTTCTCGTGATGGCTGGGTTTGGCTCCTGCTCTGCTTCCTGTCTGATTGCTCTCCCAAAAGTCAGTCCTTGCAGCGAGCTCATTGCAAGTGATGGATTTGTTTGTGATGTGGTCAGGCTGGGTGTAGATATCTGGCCAGTGAAAGTGATGGGGAAGGAGGGGAAACTGGGCTTGTTTATGGCTGGGTGCTGTTGCTGTGTGCAGTGGTCAGCCACGAGGTCCTGGTGGTTTACTGGGGGGTTGCTTGTTCTGTACGGGGAGAAACACGAGTGTGGCTGAGGGAGGTAGAGTGGCCACGCTGAGCTTTTGCTTCTGCAGCTGAGCTTTTGAAGCTGTTTGCACCCACAAGGTTGGGCTCTGGAGTGGGAGGCAGCTGTGTGGAGAAACCAGCCTGGTGTGTGGCCTCAGAACACCCCCCTAGGGGCTCTCCCAGTAGGTGCAGAGGGCTCTGCTGCTGGGAAGGAGAGAAGAGGAACCAGCTCACTCTGATTTTTTTTTTGTCTAAATGAGGGAGGCTGTGGGGAGATGGATCTTGTGAGGGGGGATGGGAGCGGGAAGTGAAGCCATCCATGGATTTGTGCTCTGAGATGAGGAAATGAATTCTGTTCCCCACCACCCCAGTCGGTACCAACACAGTTGGAGCTGATTAGGAGGGGAAGCATTTATGTAAATGGTCTCATTTTGCGATTCCATTCTCTTTCAACTCCCACCATCTGGTCTGAAGCACACGGTGGTGAGGACACTCACGAGGGCCACGGTTTAGTACCGAGCACCAGTCCCCAGGAGCTTCACCGGTTTAAATGCAAATCGCATCCTGCTTGAATCTGGGCTGCTCCGTCCTGCTGGAACAGCAGTTGGTGGGGAGCGCTGAGGAGAGGGACGTGTTTCTGGGAACGTGTTCGCTTGCCTCCTCTTCTCTGTCTGGAAATGCTCCTGTCGAAAGGCAGCTGAACTAGGTGGTGTTTGGTTGTGTTCTGGGCCACGGGGACCCGCTTACAGCAGGCAAGAGCCCAGCTCTCGTCACCAACCGCTGCCAGGCAGCGCTCCTGGCCAAGGGGGATGCTGCTTGGGCTTTTCCTTTAGTACCCAGTTACAGCCAGATCTCTCTCACTTCTAACTGCTCTTCCATAGTGGGAAGTTAGTTTGCAGGTGGGATGTGACCTCTCCTCCTGAGCAAGGAAGGAAAAGTCAGTCAAAGGAAACCACCGGGGTTTTGAGCAGTGTGATGAAGCTCTGGTCCAGCAGTCTGAGGGTCAGTGCTGTGCAGCTGAGGTTTGTATAATACTGGGAACACCTGAATCACAGAACATTAGGGATTGGAAGGGACCTCAAAAGATCATCCAGTCCAATCCCCTGCCACAGCAGGATCCCCT
>JAOXOE010029356.1:0-14588 GCA_028565055.1 Phoeniculus purpureus
CATCAATATGAGAAGGAACTTCTTCCCGGTGAGGGTGACAGAGCACTGGAACAGGCTGCCCAGGGGGGTTGTGGAGTGTCCTTCACAGGAGATGTTTAAGACCCTCCTGGATGTGTTCCTCTGTGACTTGGTCTAGGTAGTCCTGCTGTGGCAGGGGGATTAGGCTAGATGATCTTTTGAGGTCCCTTCCAATCCCTAATGACTGTATGATTCTATGAGCAGCACCTTGGTGCTGTGTGTATAGCTGGTGAGTAGGGATGGCTGCTGCTATACCTGTGACGCTGTGAAAGCAGGACATCCTCCTTCAGCTCCATCCGCAGATGAATTGATCTGCCTTCTGTTTGGGCGGAGACCTTGCTTTCAAGGTTAGTAGTGTTGAACTTGAGATGAAATATCAAAGCTCATAATGCATTAATATTCTAAAAAAAGAATGTTACCCTCACATTTCCTGCAGTAGAGGGTATTAAATAGTTTTTCAGCCAGACTTCCATGGTGAGCCAGTAGTAGTCCATGGAATGAATGCTTTGTTACAGCAGAAAGAGATTATCTGCTCCTCTTGGGGCATGAGGAGTGGAAGAACATTTCTAAATTTTAAGTGCCATATAAGGACAGCGATGTTTGTAGGTTTTTTGAGGTTTTTTTTAAAAATAAAAGTCCCCTCACGACACACCTTGAAATTTGTCCTCCAACTAGTCTGAAGTGGAAATCAATCTTCTTTTGCCTAGACTGGATTTTCCTAGGGATGGGATGGAGAAGGCTGGGGATACTGTAGGGAGTACCTGCATAGGATTGGTAAGGTGTGTGACCCTGACTGTGCAGTACAGCAGGGGCTGAGCAGCCCCCGTTGCTCTCGTGACTGGGGTGTGTTTGTGTGCTGCGTCTTTTATTGGTATTTGTAGCCTTCCAAACTGCTGTGTTTAACTTGAGTAAAACTTTCCATCTTGGCATGTAGTTTTGGAACGCAGGGCTCATTGCAGGAATCTCTTGTGCTCTGTGTGGAGCTCCACAGGAGTTCCAGCCTCATCAAGTGTCTGGTTTGGTTAAGGGCACAGAGTTATTTTGTGACTCTTTATTTTTTTTCCCCTTTGAAAAACTAAATTCTGTGTGTGAAAGCTCTGCTGAAAAATAAGGTGAATGTTCCCATCTTGGCTCTAGCCCTCTGTATCTACAGGTTAATAGGCAATACAGGGTGTTGATGTGAATTCTTCTTAGCATGGTTGTTACAATCTTAATTACCGTATCTTGTACAATTTCCAAGTGTCCTGTTGTTGTATGTCATGACGAATGAACTCGCTGTGCAACTGTTATGTTGTGCCTCTATACTTTCGTCTCTGGCTAAATCTAGCTTTTGTGCCTGTTCTATGGTAGATTCTGTTCACACTTAATGAGTTCAGTTGTGCTGAGAAACATCTGGTTTCATATTTGTATGTTCATCAGTGATTAGACCTGAGTCTAGTTGTCTCTTCAAGCAGGAGACCCAGAGTGATGAACATTCTTAGGTGTTACAGCTGATACTGTAAGCTGTTACCAGCTGTCAGAAGTAGTAGTACTTTCTCTCCAGATGTTTGCTCTAGCCTCCTAGCACCTTACTGCAAGTTCTCAAGTAGAACTGGTTCCTGATGCGATTTACTATGCAAATGATTTTTCATGCAAGGAGTAGTGGAAGGGCAGGATTCTTAAGACAGGTTAAAACTGCCTTAAATAAGCCATTTTAGGGAATAAAATAAACTTCAAATTTTCTGTAAGAGTTTATATACAGTGTCCAAAGTGCATTTTACCACAAAGGCAAGTGGTAGTTCTTGAGAAATGGTTGTCATCCTACATGTGTGTAGGGAGAACTAAAGAAGTAAAGTTCCTCATGTAAGAAATCCTTCCTTCATTATTGTTTAGTGGTATAAGAATTAAAATAGGTTTTTCTTACCTCTGTAACACACTTAGTTTTCCATGCTGTACTAATGACTAGTTATAGGAAAATTAACATTAGCTTTCAGCTACATCCCCTGTCCCCGCTTGGGTAGTGATGCAGATTCAGGAGTATTTCTCTGCTGTCTCTTCACTTTATGTGTCTGTATTTAATTTGGAATAATTTAGTGTGCTGGTCTACCATCTGCAGATAGTTGTTGCCATGAGAGTTGGGACAAATGGCTTTGGCCAGTGGTGCAAGAACTGCCTTATGTGGATGCTGTTGCAGAGAAAGTTGTGTGGAATTCTACACAGATTTTTGCTGCTGCTAAGATAATGCTTAAATGAGGAATTTTACTTAAAAGCTTCATATGCAAGAATGAGACACAGATTTTGAATGCTTGTTCCAAGCAGGATTTGTGCACAGATTTGTCAGCCTACCTCTGAACAGTTAGTTTTGTGCCTTGTATGCTAAAAGGGGAAGAATTATTTGTTGAATGTTAAATTAAAACATATCTGTCTGTCCCATTGTAGAAAAGACTGAAGATGGAGAAAAAATACTGATGTCCTCAATGTCTCATTTTGGATTGGCATTATGTTACTAAATCTACATTAGTACGTGAATCTACTAGTCTGTAGTCTGGGCAGGACCTCTGTGGTTTGTGGTTTCACATTTCTGTCAACTACAGCTTTTTTAGTGCTGCCAGTTTCTCAGTCAATTGAGTTAATGTTACAGAGTTTATTTTTAAAGCTTCCCCCCACCCCTTTTGTGTGCATGTTCAGATTTGTGGAAGGTACAATGTAAAATAGTGGAAGTCTTTGGTTTATTTTCAACCACACTTTTAAAAATAGTAATGCTAAACCTTCTGTCATGCGACCTAGCATTGCTGGAGAAGTGTGTTGGAAGTGAATGGAACATTTCTGATTTTTATTTTTTTCCCTGTAAACTTTTCCCCCTACCCAAAAAGCCTTTATTTGCACAGATTAAAGGAGTGAAATGAGACCTTTGTAATAAAACTGCTATCTTTCTGTAACTTGTTTTTTGTTTAGGAGCAATATGCTTGGGTAAAAGCAATACTTATAGCACATGTGAATCTACTGCATGCTTTACATTCAGTGAAGTTTGTAGTGCAATAAGGACGTGTAAGCTTAAACATTTTAACCTGACTTGCACAGCAAAGTTAAACCTTAGCTTTGTTTTCAGAGAGACTGTTGCTGTATTGCAGAGTCAAGGTGCCATAACTGAGAAACTGAGAAGTTTCAGTATGCATGATTTGACTACTATACAAGGAGATGAACCAGTAGGACAGAGGCCGTACCAGGCGTTACCGGAAACAAAAAAGAAAACCAGAGCAGCTGCTGGTGAATCTTCAGGTAAGTATCTCTCTCTCTCTCAGTTTACAGAAGACAGAAGTGGGAAAACAAATACATTTATCACATTCAGAAATGGGAAAGGCTTCATGTAGTTCTGGTAGACTTGAACAGGGCTGACTTGAGCAAGATACAACAGCCAAGGACTCATCCCGGAATGATCATCCTCTCACAGCCACTGACGACGTAGTCATTCTGGACACATGCATTAATAATTCCTTGCCAAAGTCGAGCTTACCTGGAAGTAAAAAAAATCCTATGCAGGTCAGTGTAAAGACCAAGAGAAAACCTATGAATTCATCAAGAGTTGCATTAGGGACAGTGTTACTTTTGTGCAGGAGCTATTTCTCACTAAGGAAGCTTTAGTTCTCTATCTGAAATTGCTTGGAAATGCTCAGAATTCCACTTTAAAAAGCATTGCTTAGGTGCAGGTCATACTGTGTAAATGACCACTGATTGTGAGATTTGATCTCACATGTCAGAGTGCTTCCTAAGAGCCTGTTTAACTTCATTGTTTCTACACTACAAATCTAGTGTACATTTCTTCTATTGTCTTTGAATTTTCTTCAGCACTACAGAATTAAAGAAAAAGAACAAACCACAGCCAAAGTTGGGAACATGCTGTAGAAATGTTTTCCTGCACTTAGCAGAAGGTTACTTTTTTGTCATTTGTGCTGTGAGTTATTTGAGGAGAGGTGGTTGTAGGAGAGGACATGAGTGATCTGCAAGTGTGCTTGCTGTGAAAAAGGCATATGTGGTGTTGATACATCAAGAGGTGTCACAAAGAGAGAGAAGGCAGGATTGGTCTCACTGCAAATATCCCTAGTCAGAAACTATACAGGTAACAGATACAATTTAGATCTCTAAGATGAATTGAAACTATTGGAGGCAGAGATGTGCTTCTGGAGTGGCAGAAGAGGCAATTCTACTGGAACAGGTGAGCATGATTCTCACATCAGGAAAAGAGATGAAATGACCTGTGAAAAATAACTAAGCCTAAATGAAAGAATAGCTTAAAATATAAAGTGCATTGATCATGATCATGGGTTGCGAGTGTCCAGACAGTTTCAGTTGTTGGTTCTGGAATGCCCTTGTGAAAGGAGAGCTTGCTAGGGAGAAAGAACCAGACAAACTTCGGGGGCTGTACGATAGATAGTTTGTGGTGGGATCTGGGGCTTTGGGGCCCCAAGGAGCTCTTAAAAATCTCGTTTTTAAGTAGTTTGCGCCCTCTAGTGTGAACCTTTGGTAATAACCGTGGTTCTGCTTTCTTAGGGTGCCAACAACTCTGAACAGGGTACTTTGTCGATGTATTGGGAGTTTGATATTAACTATTCAGAAGTATCTGCAAGTGTGAAGAAAGAGCCTATGAATCATTTGGGTTGGAAGTAACCTTTACAGATCGTCTAGTGTAACCTCCCTTGCTGGGGGACTGTGACCAAAACTTTTAGGTAACTCTCAAGGTGACCACTGAGGTTTTTGCAGTTCACTGTGAAGCAGAAGACTGTTGGTTTAATTTCTGATAACTGATGACCCACTGGACTCATACCTGTGGGACAAAGGAGCTTATTACTTACAAATGGCAGAATTATAAGGAGCAAGCTCCTTGCAGACTAAGTGTTTTTCTGTCTTGATACACTGAACACATCCTTGAAAAGAAAAGATGATAGATTCGTAGAATGGCTAGGGTTGGAAGGGACCGTAAAGTTCATCTAGTTCCAACCCCTTTGCATAGGCAGGGACAGCTTCACTAGATTAGATTAGTCAGGGCCCCATCCAACCTGTCCTTGAATATTTTCAGGGAGCAGGCAGCCACAACTTCCTCGGGCAACTTGTTCCAGCATCTAACCACCCTCACAGGAAAGAATTTTTTCCTAATGCCTAGCCTAAATCTCACATCTTCAAGTTAGTAACCATTTCCCGATGTCCTCTGGCTATGCACCCGTGTAAAAAGCCCTACCCCAGCTTTCTTGGAAGAATATGAAATTCATGGCTTTACATCTACTTCTTGTTAAAGTTTTTTATTTAATTGTTTTTTAAAGGTTTCAAAGCTCCCCTGGAAAAAAATCCTGGAGATAATAAATCAGATGAAGAGATGGAGGGGACATATTCAGAGGATGAAATGTTTGCTCAGAGAGGCCTTCGAAGAACTCAGAGCATGAAATCTGTGAAGAGTATTAAAGGCCGGAAAGAGGCAAGTATCATCTCCAGGATTTATGTATTAGTGTAGTGTGGCAGAAATACTGTTTTCCTTAGTCTTAAAGGGGTTGTCAGTGATAACAGGGTTGTTTAATGCTAAAGGGAGGAGAAGGAATGTGATGACAACAGTATCTAAACTTAGAGCTATTGTACTTTTGGGTGTTTAAAGAAAAGCCATGGGTCTGCAGGCTCCCAAGAAGAAGGGAGAGGAGCTGGAGTGTGCTCTGTGAGTGCGTTTGCTAGCCTTGGTTGTGCATACTTAGGCGTCTTCTGCTCTTCAATGGATTGAAGAAGATGGAGAGTTTTTTGGTTTTGACAGACACGTGGCCTGCTTTGACTTGGCATAAACAAAGAGAAGATTCTATATGGGATTCCAAGTACTTTATATTCGCATGCATCACAGAATCTAAAGAAGCTTCAGAATAAATCTTGAAGTGAATGTCATAAAATGTTTTGGGTAATTCTGGGAAAGGAGGTGACACCCATCTTGCTCAGTTCTAGTGAAACATGCATTCAATCATAGGTAGATTCTTTTACGGAAACTGTGGAATGTCCAAAGCGTGTGTAAAGACACTTACTAGATTGGATTAATGGAATGATAGATGCCTGAAGTGATCTCAACTCTTTAAGTGTTGTTTTCTTTCCCCTCAGATACGGTATGGATCACTGAAATACAGAATAAAGAAGAGGCCCGCTGTGTACTTCTGAATGTGCTGCACGATGCCTGAAAGAAAAACTGCTGTATTATAATAACTTGAATTCAGTGTGTCAGGTGTTTAAAGATCTCTCTGTATGAAGCATATGATGAGTATACATGAGTAGAAATGGTAGTGTTTGGGCTTATGAACCCAAGAGGGCAGATAAAGTAGTATCCTGATTTTCTGTAACTGCTTGTTGTTTAGATTTAAATCTGGGCAGGTTGTAGTATGACTTTGAGCACCCCTCAAATGGGTATCAAATGAGTAACAGGCAGCAGCCTTTTTCCAGTGAACAGAGGGGAATGATTACAACTCCAGTGGAATTAGCACAAATTGTAAGTATTTGGAACTTGTGAAAACTGAACCCGTAGCGTTCCCAAGTTTACATGGAAAGATAGGTATACTTGAAACACTTCTCTGAACTACAATTCTGGAACAGGCCTTTGTAATGTAAAAGTGTACAGTTTAGACAACAGTGGATGATGGTGGGAAAGAAAGGTGAGGTAGATATGGTACACCCATAAAATCATCAACTTGCATAATATTGCCAAGCTTAACAAACATACTTAACATAGGTGCAAAACGGGGTACATTTAGCACTTTATGCAAAACTGTAGTTTTGCACAGTCACTGATTTACAGCTGCACATGTCATTTTAAGGCTTCTTAGGTAGGTTAGACTTATCTTGAATGCCAGCAATATTTCATAATCTGTTTATAATTTATCTTGTGTGCTTAAGTGCACTTAGGATGCTGTAGGTATTTGCCACTAACATGTAGCAATATTATCAGGTGCCTTTCTATGTATTATGGCTCTCTGGGGTTGTTTTTTCTCTCTGGGGGGTTTCTTTTGTTTTGCATTTTTTGTGGTGGTTTTGTGTCTGTAGTCTTCCTCATCTAGAGAGGTGTAACATGATTTTAAGTAATCTTTTTGTTAAAATTCTGGTAAGTAAGACCTATAGCAATTCCAGTAACAGGGATCTGATCAGCTCATCATCTGTGTATTAGAAATCATGCTGACATGAAGGCATGGACTGTAGATTATTCAGACCCTGGTATGGTTTTACTCTGCATTGCTTTAAGAATTTTTATATATATATATATGGATGTGTTTTTGTGTATATTTCATATCATATGTAGATTCTAAAATTAGCTGTGTAGTGCTTTAGCTATAAAAGAAAGTTATTACTAAAATATTTACATATAAATAGCTTTTTCTAAAAATCTATCTGATTTAGTTAGCTATTTTATAACCTGGAGTCCCATGGCGTAACTGTTTGCGCAGAGATTAATTTGGGTATATCATTCAAGATTCTGTGTTCTGCAATTCTGAGAGTCAGGTCAAACGTTTTTCATGTGACTATATTTCTACTGTGGATTCAGGGAGAAAATACTCACTTTTTGTAGACAGCATTTTATTAGTTGGCATGGGGAGACATGGTGTTGCTTCAAGTTTGTGGCATGTGATCCTTCTTATTCCTGGATTCTGGAGTCCAGTCTTGTAGACCTTCCTCCAAGTATGACACTAACCTGCGAGTCTACCACAGTGCTTTTAAACATATTCTTAAGGCTTGAACCTGCTGCAGTTCTTTTTCTTTATATTAGAGCTCTAGTGGCTTCACTCCAGTAGGCACTTAATGGCCTATTAATACATCCTGGCACATGAACTAGTCTTCTACAGACTTTGGGCCAGGGGTTGGCTTGTGTGTTGGCTTGGGTTGACAGGTGCTCTGTGTTGGCATTGCGTTACTCACTTGCTGTTGCAGGCATTTGTAAGCAAGTGCAAAGGCTTTGTCAAACACCACAATACTGACAGCACAGTGCTTTTAGCATCTCTGAGGAAGCTGGATGCTTTAGTAAGAAGTTGCAACACTAAGTATGTGATCAAAAGCTTGTATTATTTCAAAGGTACAGTTTCATACCAGAAGACAATAAGGTTGTTCTCTCCCAAGTGAGAATAGTGCTAATATCTCATCCTCTAACCAAAATGACAACATGTAATTTTAGCATTTATAAGAAGCTGTTGTCTGGGGGTCAGGCAGCAGCCTCTCCAGGGCATGATTCGTCACTCCTGCCGGAGGATTCTAATGATATGTTTCCCAAAATGCAGGGAAAAGCTGTCTCTGTGTTAAGGTATGTAAGGTGTTAGAAAGGAAGCTGAGACTTTTGTATTTCTACTTTTCCTCTCTTTCAAAATGAGACTAACCTGGGCCTTGGGTGGAATCCCTAATAGATACTCTCCAGCTGAGGGTTCTTCTTGAGCACTTGCTGCTGTGTCTTGCTTTAACTCATCATGTTTGTTTTGTCAGCAAGTATGGCAATAAAATTGTCGTCTTTCTACAAATCAATCCTACAGGAAAGTGTTTTACAGCTGAGTTACAGTTCCTGGTACAGTCTCATGTAGATCCTGTTTCAGGTATTGATATTTTTCTTTCCACATATCTAGTGCTAGAGATGACTTCTGTAGTTTAAGCTCTACCACGCTCATGATTAAGTTGCTCTACCTGGTGGTGTGTACTTGAGACTGTTAACTTCTCACAGACCTCACTTGCTAGTTAGGTTGCGGCAAAGGCTGGATAAGGTATCCTTTATCTCAACTATCACAGACCATTAAGGATTCAAAGTGACCTTGAAAGATCAACTAGTCCAATCCTCCTGCCACAGCAGGACCACCTAGATCCAGTCGCACAGGAACGTATCCAGGCGGGTTTTAAACATCTCCAGAGAAGGAGACTCCACGACCCCCCTGGGCAGCCTATTCCAGTGTTCTGTCACTCTCACCATGAAGAAGTTCCTTCTCATATTTATATGGAACCTCCTATGTTCCAGCTTACACCCATTGCCCCTCATCCTGTCATTAGATGACATTGAGAAGAGCCTGGCTCCATCCTCCTGACACCCATCCTTCACATATTGATAAACATTAATGAGGTCACCCCTCAGTCTCCTCTTCTCCAAACTAAAGAGACCCAGTTACCTCAGGCTTTCCTCGTAAGGAAGGTGTTCTACTTCCTTCACTAATCCTCGTTGCTCTGCGCTGGACTCTCCAGCAGCTCCGTGTCCTTCTTGAACGGAGGGGCCCAGAACTGGACACAGTACTCCAGATGTGGTCTCACCAGGGCAGAGTAGAAGGGGAGGAGGACCTCCCTCAATCTGCTAACCACCTCCCTTCTGATCCACTCCAGGATGCTGTTGGATTTCTTGACCACAAGAGCACATTACTGGCTCATGGTCATCTTGCTGTCCACCAGGACCCCCAGGTCCCTTTCTCCTACACTGCTCTACAACAAGTCAGCCCAGATAGCTCAGGTTAGACACCAGCTACTCAGGGAAGACTTCTAGGGCAAATCAATAATGTGTGGCCTCCTGCTCAGCATGCTCAGCAGCATCTCGGCTGTTAACTCTGCAGCCTGTGAGCATTTGGAGTTTACAGTTATTTTATTTTCCTAGGACAGATGGCAGACAGTGCTGTAGTAGAGGGGCAGATGGCTGTGCACCTTTGAGCAAAACAAAAAACCAAAAGACCTGCACGGTTAAGCTGAAAAGTCAGCAAACAGGCTCTGCTCCTGTTGCCAGCCATGCCACACAGCCACATCCCTGTGACTCTCATCTCATACGCAGGTAAGAGTATGATGTGCCCCTCAGGGTTTAGTAAAGACACAGAAAGAGACAACAACTTTGTCACTTATGATGAAGTCTGAGGATAAGGAGTGTTATCTCCATCCTGAGGATTGCTTTCCTCTCATGGAGGGAGATCACCTACAGTTGTCCTGTACCGGTGAGGTAGTTAATGGTTCTCACCTTGTGCCAGGAGTTCCTTATCCTCAGACTTCATCATACATGAACACACTCACACCTCTTGGAGAAGTTCTCCTCTGGCTTTCCAGGCTCACAATTGTGGGTGTAGCCCACACTGGAGGCCAGCCTGGAAGTTAAACAACCTCAGTGCGGCAAAATATCTGCTCCTCAACACACAAGAACACAGAACAAGGCTACCCAGTTAAACATCGTCAGATTGCACCTATTAAGCAGCCCAAGCTTAAGCCCTCTTACTCAATGCAAGAGGTACTAGCCAATACAAAAGGTGAAATACTGCAAGCCCAGGAGAAGCAGGGGCTGAGAAACTGTAGTAGAGCTTTTTACAGTGAAGTCTTTCAACAGAAGAAAAAGGCAAATGGGAAGACAGGGCTGACTAACTTACAAACTTCCGTGTCCCACAGAATTAAGTGGCTGGAGCAGCCTCTGAGCTTTGATTAGGAATAACATTCATGACAAGAAACATCAACTTCCAACATATGAAACCTCTTAAAAAGAGAGCAAGAAGAAGGTCAGATCCACAAGAAATGTCCCTCTTGGTCTTCAATAAATTAAACATCAGAGGTACCAAGCCAACATTAGGAAACTCACATGTTGAGGCACCATGGGTTATTTTTCCCAATAATGTCTTTTTATCCACCCTGAATGTTTGTTTGCTCCCTTTGCTTTCATCTTCTAATTAGTCTCTCTGGACATAAAGCAAATCTCTCACTGACTTGCTCACGAAAAAGTAATTGTTAGCTGAATTCATTCTTCTGGGAGGTTTTAACACCAGGCTACATCCTGCACTCAGCAGAATTCCCATAAATTCTTCTAAGGGCTGCTGCACCATCCAGGCACAAGGTAGGAAATGTCCAGGGTGCACAACAGCTGCCAGCTTTGATAGCTCTTGGAGGGAGCTGCTGGATGGCAGAGTCCAGAGGTGTTCCCTGCCAGAGACGCACACCCAAAGGAGCAGCAGTGCGGCTCCCATTGCAGGTCTCGTTGTCTCACACTGGTGGTGGTTGTTTCTGAAGCAAAGAAAAATGATGAGGAAATTGTGCCGTTTCCTTTGTTTTCCAGCTTTTTAAATAAAAGAGGAAAAAGAGAATAATGGCCTGGAATTCCTCCATTTGAAACATGATTGGAGTATGGATGAAATAACAGCTCTTAAATGATTTGGAACCAGTAAAATATTTTTATTGATGCCTCATCAGCTTGAGAGGAGGGGCCCACAGAGTTTTCTTCAGCAGTAAAAAGTCCAATTAGAGGCAAATCACTGAATGGGAAGTCCAGCCAACAACACTGGGGAAAATACAGTCCAGTACCTTAATCTGAGACAGAGCACACCTTCAGTGAGTGTGAAGCTGATACAAACCAGGATGACACAACAGATGTTTGTGGAGGTGATTGTGGTCCGTGCAGAGGGACCTCTGGAGAACAGACAGCATCGAAAGGGGAAATGTAAAATCCCACATGTGGGGAGGAATAACCCCAGACAGCAGGACACATGGGTGTTTGACCAGCTGGAAAGTGCATCTGCAGAGAAAGTCCATGGGGTTCTGATGGACCTCAAGTTGACCATGAGCTGACAATGCACCTTCACAGTGTAGAAGCCCAATGGTCTGTCTTTTGGGCTGCAACATTGCCAGCAGATCATGGGAGATGACTCTTTCCATCTACTCAGCACTGGAAAGGCCACATCTGGATACCTGGTTCCAGTTATGGGTCCCCAGAACAAGAAAATCATGGACTTAATGGAACGAGTCCAGTAAAGGGCCATTGAGATGATTAAGGGACTGGCACATCTTTCTTACGAGGAGAGACCGCAAGAGCCAACATTGTTCAGCCTGCTCGAGAAAGGGCTGTGGTGGCTCTTGCCAGTATAAACTCTCACCTGATGGGAGGGTGAAGAGAAGAGGGAGATGGAGTTTTCTCAGTGACAGCACAAGAGGCAATGGCACAAACTGAATCCTGTGAAGGAAGGAAAAGGAAATGCAGGAAATACCTTTCACTGCAAAGAAGGTAAAGCAGAGGTTATCCAGAGAGGTTATGGAATATTCAAAACCTAACTGGACATGGTCCTGGGAACCCTGCTTAGGTGACCCTATCTGAGCAGAGGCTTGACTAGATGACCTCCAGCTACACATTCAGCCTAGAAGATACCGTGATTCCTTTGGACTTCTGTGGTAGATTGGACCATTAAGGATCCTGAGCATCTCGTGTCTTGTGTAGGGAAAAGTCTGGTCAAATTTGAGAAGCCAGGCTTAGAAGAAACCCTGCAGGATTACGGCAGAGGCTGTTAGAAATAATGTCCTGCCTGACTCCGCTAGGAAATTTGTTATTTTGGGAAAGGAGTATAAAACATCACAACATAAGAAAACGTTTGATCATCAAAGAACTCTTAGGAAGAAGGTGAACTCGCTCGCACTGAGAAAAATCTCACTTTTAGCCTGGTTTCACGAAGAACAAAGACTCATGGGATCAACTGCCTAGTCTGCCCAGCTGTCTGCCAGCCCCTTTGTATAAGTGAACTCCAGTCACATTGGGAGAGGGGAGAGGTCTCAGAGGCAGGAGGAGTCATGAAAATCTCTAGTTGAGGAAGAGAAATCAATGCTGTTTGCGTCTTCACTGCTTGAAAGGCAGGGACAGCTCAGCCCTGATCGGCTCAAGGCAGCTGACAGGCTGATCAACACAGATCCTCGCCAGCCAAAGATCATTGCAGCAGCTCAAAAAGAAGTAGGGAGGTGACTTGGGGTTTTAGAGTTGTTTTGGAATAGGGCTAAGAGAAACGAGCAGTGGCTGAGGGTCCTATAGGAGATTCAGGGGGTGTGAAAAGGAGCTGGAAATACCATCTCACAGAAGCACATTGTGAAGATACTTCGACTCTGTGTTGCCCAGTTTGGCATTCAGGATGTCCCCAGTCCAGTCAGAGGCAAGTCACAGTGCCGACATCCCAGCACTGTGCTCCTCCCTAAGACAAGATAACTGGAGGCTCCAGAAGCAGATCAAGGTTTAGGCAGATGTGCCAACTGCTGCAGCTCGCCAGACACATCTGGCTTTGCTCTGCTAATACTAGGAGCCAGCTGGGACATGAAGAAAGAAAGCACCTAGAAAGGAGCCTATCCCCAGCTCTAGGGCAGATCCAAGCTCCCCCTTCCACTCAGACCCTTTCCCATGTTGACAACACAGGGTGGAGGGCAGAGAGGCAGAGGCTAAGCAACACAGGGTTGTATGTTTGAAGGGTCTGGTGGGGCTGTGAGACAATTCATTGCACCAACCTAGCGAGGCCAAAGGACTCAAGTCTACCCTGAAATGCTTTTTTCATGTCATGGAGGAAAATGTTTTGCTTCCTGAACTTTGTCTCACACAACAAGGTGTTGTGGGCTGGGGCTGATCATTCTCTTCTCAGCTGAGCTGTGATGCTCCTGCACTGAGGAGCTCACAGAACACACCTCAGCTCCCAGACAGAAGTCTGGAGCAGCAGCTTTCATTTACAATGCTCATTCTGCCTCAGTTTACTGCACTCCCCAGTGGTTTGAAAAATGGGGCTGGTCAAAACGTCAAATTGGGGCAAAAATTCTCCAATGACTGGCAGAACCAGATAGGATGGAGTTTAAAATCAATCACAATGTGTTGGTGGGTGGATCTTTATTTAAAATCACCCTATATATGAGAACTGGGAATAGTCTTGGGTTAAAACAAGTCCCTACAGCTTTTTGTTGCTGCTTTTTGTCTTCTTTGCAAAAGAGGTTTTTAAGACCAAGAGATAAAAGTACCTCCACCGTGGAAACCAAGCTGGCTTGAAATCTTGGCTGCAGTTTTATTTCTTTTGTCATTTAAAAAAATTACCGATTTTGGCTGAGAAGCCTTTTGGCTCCATGCTGAAAAGATGGAATATGGGTTATGCAAACAATTAGATTTTGTTACAAGGGTTAGTTACTAATTTGCATGGAAAATGGAAGGCAAAAGAGAAAATGCATAATGCAAATGCTGTTCATGATGCGAATGAATCAATGGACTGCTAATATCTGTAATTTTAATACTACCGTACGGATCCGTTTAAAACTTGGATTGGATTTAGGACTGGTTTATATTCTGCATTTTAAAACCACCATGTGCTGGGGTGAGTGGTGTGAACGAATTTACAGATGCCAAATTCACTGAATCCAGCGGCGTTCACTGACCAATTAAAAACAAAAGAATAAACTTTTCTCCTCCTCCTTTTGTTCAGGACTGATTTCTCAGGACAAAAAAAACCAAAACAAACACATTTACCGATACTTCACAAACACTTCCCCAGCAGCTTGCCGTCTCAGCACAAATGAAAGGGCAGGAAAGGGGGGAAAAAGTAAATTGTTCAGTAAACATCAGAACCAAAATCTATATTTTATAGATGGCTTCTAATCCCTATTTGGCTGCAAATCACTGGATCTTCCACCTCCCACCTTGTGTTCCCCCCCCCACCCAAATCTCAAAACCCACACACATGCAGCAGCCCAACCTAGTTATGGCTGAGGACAAAGAGTAATAGTCGAGTGCACGTTACAGCTCCTGGAGCAAGACATCAGTAAAATAGTTTAAAAGATTTTAAGGGACAGGGTGTCAAAGTGGGAGGGAGTGATAA
>JAOXOE010029357.1:0-14587 GCA_028565055.1 Phoeniculus purpureus
GTGTGACTTGGTCTAGGTGATCCTGCTGTGGCAGGGGGACTGGACTAGATGATCTTTCAAGGTCCCTTCCAATCCCTGATGTTCTATGATTCTGTGATTTGCCAGTTTATGAAAAACACGTCTTGCACTTAAAACTTCAGTAAATGGGTTTTGGTTTTCAGTTGCTCTTAAAATTCACTTGAGAGTAGATGAATGTATTTACTTAAATAATAAATTTAACTGAAGAGTTGAGTGGAAAACTAGTAAAGTTTTTTCCTTATGCCATTGATGGATATGATTCACTGCCACAATAGGTTCAGGGAATGGGACACAGCTTGATGTAAGCTAAGAGTCAGTTTATTGAACACAAATGCGAGCTTATATGCTCCTCCAGATACGAGCGTGCTTTGTTTTCACTGATGCTCAACAATCTTTTAAACGTATACCCTTTACTGATTGGCTGCTGACACAAACAACTACACCAAACAAGGATAGCTTAAGCCCGTTCATACAGCTTCTGGTACTTTGCCATTACATATGCTAGGTCACGCGGACCGTCCGTTGATCTTATCTGTGCTGCTGGGCTAGCAGCTATGTCCTGGTCTCCCAAGGCCTTTCCTACAATTCATAAGAATTTATCACTTATTGTGGGAAATTCTCAATTATCAACATGAACATGATGAAGAAATAATCAGTGTTTCACATCTTTAAAACATACAGCAACAATACCAACATTACCGATTGAAGTAATTACAAAAAATGTCCTACAACTCATCAAGGTAGAAGTGTTGAAATTACCTTAAAATAAAACTAATTCTAAAAATACAAATAGGTTTGCATGAAAACTTTTGTACTGAAACTGAGGATGCTGAGAAACGTTGGAATTGAGCTCAGAAAGAAGAGACAAGTGGGGGAAAGGTGTTTTCAGATTTCGTTTTTATTTCTCTTTATGCTATTTTGATGTCACTAGAATGAATTAAATTAATTTCACTCTTGCTTGTGATGGTAGCTGGTGAGTGATCTCTTCTTTTTCCTATCTCTACCCCTGAGATATTCATTACATTTTCTCTCCATCTGAGGAGGGGAGTGGCTTTAGTGGGCACCTGGCATCCAACTAGGGTCAAACCACCACAACCACATACATATCAAATCTATCTTTGATATTACCAGTAACATTTGCCGCATTTTCTTACTTTAAGATGTGTCTTTACATTTTAGTCTTCTGTGTTTAAAATTAAAACCTACTTTTACTTCTCAGGAAAGTTTTTTGGTGTATTAGTCTCATTCTTCACAAATTTTCATCCCCCCTCTTTACGAAGTCATAAAATTCAGCCAAGCACAACAAAAGTAGAATGTCTCTGTTAGTATCCTTCCAGCTTTACATTCTGAAAAAAAAAGGATTAATTTCGTTTAGAAAGAACTGTGGGTTCTTTTTTCCTAACAGTTTCCTGCTTTCTAAACAATAAATACATATTTATTTTAAACACAACTGCTGCCAAACATCCTAGCAGCTTGAAAAATGTGCGGAGAAAATAAGCATTACAGAATTACATAAAGCTTCCTAACAAATACTTTATTTCTTTCAATAAAACTATTGGTATAATTACTGGAAATGTATTGTGAAAAATAAAACTAATTTCTCCAAATTAGTCAATTGTTTCAGCCATAAACAAGTTGCTGACTCACATTGCTAAATAGGAACTCATTCTATGCAGATGAGTATCACAGAATAATCATGGCTAGAAAGGACCTTTTAGATCATCGAGTCTAACCATACCTTACAAGAACAAAAAAACCTAAATACCCGAACACCTAAATACCTGACTGATTGACTAACAAAAAATAACCCCCTACATGACTGCCACTATAGCACATCCTGAAGCACCACATCTATACTGTAGGATTGCAACCTGAATACATAGCATTGTTAGATTTGGAAAGCACAGATCTTAAAGGACTTTGGGAAAGGCAACTGGAAACGGGAACATGAGCGAAAGTGTTGTGAGAATGGAATCTGACCTACAAGGACAGAACTAGGCGAGCAAAGCAGGCACATTCTGAAGCAAGCCACTTTATGAATTTCTGTAGGCTGTTGTACTAACTGCCTGTAGAGAAAAAATTAGAACTAAACAAATTATGTAACTTCCAAATGTAGGAAAATGAAAGATAACTGGTAGAATACATCCAGTGAAGAATATTGTAAAGTATATAAGCCAGCCACTTTGTAGATGGCTTAATAACTTCTGGTATCTGCGCATTGCTGGTCAGACCCACCTTGGATCCTATTGTGACACTACACCTTAAATACCACATCTTAAATATCTCCAGGGATTGTGACTCAACCACTTTCCTGGGAAGGACATTCCAGTGCTTCACCACTCCTTCTGTAAAGAATTTCTTCCTAATATCCAATCCAAACCTTCCCTGCCTCAACTTCAGACCATTTCCCCAGGTTTTACCATTAGTTACTAAGGAGAAGAGGATTCTCCTTCCCGACAACCTCCTTTAAGGTAGTCATCAACGGCAATGAGGTTCCCCCTTCAGAATCCTTTTCTCCAAACTAAACATTCCCAGCTCCCTCAGCCTCTCCTCATATGACTTGTTCTCTAAACCCCGCACAAGGTTGGTAGCTCTTTTCTGCGCACTTTCCAGCATGTCAATGTATTTCCTATAATGAGGAGCCTGAAACTGAACTCAGTATTCAAGTTGAGGCCTCACATGGGGCAAGCACAAGGGCACAGTAACTTCCCTTCTCTTGCTGACCATGCTATTGCTGATACAAACCAGCTCGTATTAAGCTGGCTGTTGACCACCACACTCAGGTCCTTTTCTGCTGGGCAGCTTTTGAGCCACTCGTCTCCAAACCTGTAACATTGTCTGGGGTTGTTGTGACCGAAAAGCAGGACCTGGCACTTGGCCTTATTGTACCTCAAACAATTGGCCTTGGCTCATTGATCCAACTTGTCCAAGTCCTTCTGTAGAGCCTTCCCGCCCTCAAGCAGATCAATATTTCCACAGAATTTGATGCCATCTGCAAACTTACTGAGGGTGCTCTCAATCCCCACACCCAGATCATCAATAAAGATATTAAGCAAGACTGGCAACAAAACTAATCCCTGTTGGATGCCATTGGTAACTGGCAGCCAGCTAGATTTCACCCCATTAATCATAACTCTCTGGGAATGGCCATCCAGCCAGTTTTTAACTCAGTGAAGAGTACATTTGTCTATACCATGATTCACCAGTTTCTCAAGAAGGTGGTTATGGAAGACTGTGTCAAAAGCCTTACTAAAGTTCGAGTAGATAACATCCACAGCCTTCCACCCATCCAAAAGGAGAGTCACATGGTAATAGAAAGAGATCAGGTTGGTTAAGAAAGATCTCCCTTTCATAAAGGGCTGGCCCTGATCCCTTGGCTGCCCTGCAATTGTCATAAGAGGTCACTCAAGATGATCCTCTCCATGATCTTTCCTGGTACCAAAGTCAGGCTGACAGGCTGACAGATCCTCAGAGCCTCCTTCTGGCCCTTCTTGTAGATAGGTGTCACATCAGCCATCTTCCAGTCATCTGGTATCTCCCCTGTTGATGAGGATTGTTGAAAAATGATGGAGAGAGGCTTGGTGAACAATCCTGACAGCTTCCTGAGTACTCTTGCGTGAATGCCACTTGTGTCCATAGACATACAGTTGTCTAGGTGCAGAAGGAGATCATTAACTACTTTTTCCTGGTTTAAGGGGGATTGATAGTGTTCACCACCCTTATCTTGAAGCTCAGCAGGGTGAAAACCCTGGAAGCAGTTGGTCTGTCCATTAAAGACAGAAGCAAAGACAACATTAACTATCTCAGCCTTTTCCTCATCATTGGTGGCAATGTTTCCCCCCACATACAATAAGGGATGGAGATTCTCCCTCATTCTCTTTTTATTGTTGATGTACCTAAAGAAACCTGTTTTTGTTGTCCTTTATGTCAAAGGCCAAGTTGAGCTCTAGCTGGGTTTTTGCCTTCCTAATTTTTTGTCTTTATAACCTGACAAGATCACTGTATTCATCTCAAGGTTTCTGGCCCTTCTTCCAAAGATGGCAAACCCTCCTTTTCTTCCTAAGTCATATCAAAATCTCTCTGTTCAACCAGGCTGGCCATTCTCCCCACCCTTTAAACTTACAACATATGGAGACAGCCTTCTTCTGAGCCTTAAAGAGTTGCTTCTTGAAGAATGTCTAGCCTTCCTGAGCTTCTTTGCCCTTCAGGACTGTCTCCCAAGGGACATTCTCAACTAGTGTTCTGAACAGACCAAAGTCTGTCCTCCTGAAATCCAAGGTGGAGGTTCTGCTGACCACCCTCTTCACATCACTAAGAATTCAGAACTTAATTTATTCATGATCATTAAGCTCAAGACAGCCTCCAACCACTACATCTTCCACTAGTCCTTCTCTATTGGTGAACACGATGTCAACAAGGCACTTTCCCTGGTGGACTCATCCACATGTTGTGTCAGGAAGTGATTTTCCATACACTCAAGAAACGGTCCTAGCCTGCCTGCTCTTTGCTGCGTTATATTTCCAGTAGATATTTGGAAGGTTGAAGTCCCCAACTAGAATAAGGGCTGGTGAATGCGAGCCTTCAACCAGCGGTTTACAGAGTTATTTCTTTTGCCTGTTCATTTTGATTGAGTAGTCTGTATAACAGATTCCCAGCACAATATCTCCCTTATTTGTCTTCCCTTTTATCCTAAACACTCAAATTTATTATCATTGCAGCTAATTACTATACACTCAAAAAAACTCCCTACTATACTGAGAGCCACACTGCCACCTTTCCTTCCTTGTCTGTCCCTTCTGAAGAGCTTATATCTATCCATCACAGAATTCTAGACATGACAGTCATCCCACCATGTTTCTGTGATGGCAGCTACGTCATAGTTCTCATACTGCACAATGGCCTCCAGCTCATCCTGCTTGTTGCCCATGCTACGTGCATTAGTGTAGATGCACTTTATCAGGGCTACCAATTTCACTTCCATCCTTTGTCCTTTACTCCCAGGTTCATCACTGGTGAGCCAAGATTTACTCCTTTCCCTCTTCAGTTCTATTTTCCCAGTCACTTCTGTGGTTACTGACCTAATACCCTCATACTCAGATGTTTCCATTGTAACTAAACTCTCAACAATCCTTGTATTCTTGCAACCTGGGATGTCATTCTCCATCTTTGCCATGACACAAGATTGTAAGATCTTGCTAATACAATCCTCTCCCACAAGCTCTGGCATATCACAATCAGGCTTATCCCTAGTGACCTCTTCTTTAACCATGCCCCCCTTCATACCGAGTTTAAAGCTCTAACAATGTACTTGGACAATTTGTTTCCTAAAACCCTTCTCTAGAGTAGAGCAATGAGGATGATGAAGGAAGTAGAACACCTCCCTTATGAGGAAAGGCTGAGGGAGCTATGACTCTTTAGCCTGGAGAAGACGAGACTGAGAGGTGACCTCATTAATGTCTACAAATATGCGAGGGCTGGGCATCAGGAGGATGAAGCTAGGCTTTTCTGGCTGTCATTTGGTGATAGGACGAGGGGCAATGGGTGTAAGCTGGAACACAGGAGGTTCCATGTATATATCAGAAGGCACTTCTTCACAGTGAGTGTGATGGGGCACTAGAACAGGCTGCCCAGGGGGTTTGTGGAGTCTCCTTCTCTGGAGACATTTAAAACCCACTTGGATGTGTTCCTGTGTGACTTGATCTAGGTCATCCTGCTGTTGCAGGGGTATTGGACTGGATGATCTTTCAAGGTCCTCTCTGATCCCTGGTGATTCTATGATTCCTCCTGTGGCTATTCTCATCTGTTGCAAATAGGTCCAGCATCTTGCAAATCAAGGCATGTGCAGGGCTGAGAGGAGTGAGTGAAGCAACACAGAGGTGAAATGTTGGATTAGCTAAGCGGGATCAGACTTGGTTTGTACTTGGATGGGAGACAGTCTGGGTACACTAGGTGCTGTAGGCTTACCCTACTCCAGCAGGGGGGAGTTGGACTTAGATGATCTTTCGAGGTCACTTCTAATCTGTAACATTCTGTGATCAAAGAACCCAAACTCCTGCTTTTAATACCAGACTCTGAGACAGGTATTGAGCTGCTGACACATCCTATCTAGTCTCTCATCATTCCCCATAACTGGAGGGTTAGAGGCAAACACAACCTGTGTACCTTATCCCTCGTCCAGATGTCCTAAAGCTTTGAAATCCTTTTTCATTTTCCTTGGAGAAGTTTTTCTTATTTCATCACTACCTACCTGAAATAACAAAAAGGGCTTAATTGGGGAAGGAAGCTTCTTCCTTACAGCTTTAACACAGTCCCCCAGGAGGCAGCAGACCTCCTTGTGTAGTGTCTGGTCTGCATATTGGGCCTTCCATTCCCTTAAGCAGTGAGTCACCAATGACAATGACCTGTCTTTTATTCATATCATATGAGAACACAAAACATATTAAAATCTGAAATCTCTCAAATGCATCTCCAAATGTCCCATCTTGTTGAACATCAGCAGACTATGTTCTGGAATTACATTTAACATGTTTCAGTTTTTTCATAATTCACTGTAGCAGCACTAGCTCTGGAAGAAAAAAAATTATCATATTTGTTTTCTGACAGACCTGCTATTCCCTTATACTTATCTAATCGACACAAAGACTTCCCACAGCACATCTTAATTTTGTCATTCAATTAAGCATTAAAAGAATAAAGAGGAAGAATATTTAATCTACTAACAAAGGTAGAGTTTCACTGAACAATTCACTGAACGCAGATCTTCAGTTTCACAACTCTCTTCAACGTATTTTCATTTCTTTTCTTTTTGTTCTTGACAAACCTACAGTAGAAAATACTGAACAAACTAAATCCTTGGGTAAGACCCTTTAGGTATGTCCTATGGGACGGATTGCTGAAAAGATTTGGATATGCCATCCTGACATGGAAAACCACCTCTTACATTCTTCAACATCTCCTGCGTGTTCAGCACTTTGCAAGACCTTGCTCAAATATTCCATATGAATTATCACTCCCAGGATTATTTTTTTTTGGTCTGTTCAGAAGAGAGATTTTCAACCCTTTTTTTCTCCCCAAGAACATGACACATCTTAGTTTCAAATACAAAGTTCTTATAGCAACTGTATCATTTGAAAGAGATTTTTTCATCCACCTTTTTATTAACCAAAACTAGTTACTAATTTTTCTGGTTTTTTGGTCCAAGATGCTCTCTCAGCTATTTTCTCTAAAATCTTCCAAATTTATCCAAATTAGAAGTGTCTGAAAAATTGAAGTCTACCTATGTTCAGCAGCAATATATTAGAACTTAGGACAAAATTCCCCACTGAATACCAATATAGACCTGACTTTCTGTGCTGGTCTGTATAAAAGAACAGGATTAGCTTCAACGTAGGTGTCTCTACTTTCTGGCTTCCTATTCTGTAATGTATCTGAGCTACTAGCATTCCCTTAATCAATTCAACAAATAAATTTTACTGTCATAATCATATATTTCACGAATAAAACTAAATATACAAATGGTTAAAATAATCAAATTACCTAATTAAATAAATAAGAAACATAATATTGAAGGCAATGGATGCATTAATACATTGAACTCTCCATCATGATTTACAGAATGCAATTTGATTAGTAGGTTAGAATCAACAAAATGATTTTACATTTACAAGCTATTTGCCAAAGCCATAAAGAATGTACTGTGAATAACTTCTGTGTGAGACAGGAAATATGTAGGAAAAGAAAAGCATACACTGGGGAAATAACTAGTCGGGGTTAAGAACAAGAAAGAATAACTCAGTTTATCACATCAAAACGGGGATAGCTAGTTAGTCAATATTGCTTGCTGATTCTCTGACTTTGAGAAAATTGTTACCTATGTGTTCTGATTTTGCTGGGACAAAATAATAGACCTGCCATAGTCTGCAGTTTGGAGTCAAACAGGGCTGCTGACCCAAGCTGGATACAGGCATATCCCACACCATAAACATCGTGCTTCACATAAAGAGGAAGGTTGCTGAGGAGGTGGGGCAGGTTTGTGTACCCTTACTCAGACTCATTCTGACCCCGCCACTCTTTCTACTTCTAAGGATTCCTTTCCTATCTATTATGACCACTGAGGATTTGCTGGATTGAGTATAAATTTTCATACTTTATATTGTAATTTCGTATTAGTCTGGCTAGTTTATTTCAGCCTGAGGGGGTCTCCTCTTCTTTTCCTGATCACCCCTTTTAGCTGTGTAGGGATTATCAGATTACAGAGGAACTGTAGCTTAGCCTGTGCTAAATGTGACCCTTTACTATTTTTCCAATTTTTATTTGCAATATGAAAGCAAAGCCTTATGAAATACTAGCCTGGCTTAATACCCTAAATAGAAGTTGGAAAGGAGATATAGAATATAATTTAACCAAGGTGGTCAGTAATTTTCTAACATTTCTATTAGATACCATATGTTAAATTTAAATTAGGTTAAAATTACTGTATTGAATATAGTCAGTCTTTATGAAAATTTATTCAGAGATAAATTATCAAAATCTAGAAGAGTAACTAAAAAATAATAAACTTTTTCTGGCAGTTCTGTGAAATTATCTGTGGAGACCCCACAAATTCCAGATCACTGAGTGGTGGTAGTAATCTGCTCATGAAGGAAATGAACACAGGTATTTTTCAGGCTGGCATTTGCAAAGTCCTTGGTCAGAGAACAGTCCTCTCAAAAGTGAATACTGTCTTTTATCCTCTGAAATTAAGAAGAAGCATTTAAACTGGGAGGAAATGCAAAGTCTTTTAAAGGGACTAACATAAATCAATTAGGTTACTTCACATTTCTTATAATCACCACAAAATTTGTTGCATCCTCCTCCTCTGTGGCTGTGTCTTGGTAATGACAGCTATAGGAATCTGAAAAAAAAATTAAAACTAGGGCTTTATCATAATACATACTAAAAGAGAGACAGAAAACTAAGAAGCTGGAAATGCATGAACTAGTACTGTTTACTTGTTGAAATTACGCATGCACTATAATTTCTGCCAAGAAATTTTGCACAGTAAAGAAGAGTAAATTACTTTTCCCACAATTGTTCTTTTCTTCCATTTACTGAACAATGAACTAGTGTCCACTATGGTCTCATGGTATGTGAGTATGGTATCATTAAATATAATCACTATTTACCCTAATTCGTATCCACACGTTTTCAACTGGTGTTTCAGATAGATGTAAATATGTGGTTTATATCTCTAGTGTTATAGTAATATGTCTAGTAATGGGACAGGTTGTCCTACATTCCATACATAAGCAAAACTGGCAGTGAAGAAGCAAAATAGAAAGAAAAATACCTTTTATAATAGCAGTAGGAAGGAAATAGGTAGCAGAACAAACCCAGGGTAAAGTCACACATTCTTTCCACATATTCTACATTTTGCATTCAAATATTCTACCTCCTACAACAGTACTGGAGGAGAAAATGATGAAAATTTATACTCTGTAGCAATGTCAAAGGAAACTTTAAAAATTTTCCACACTTTTACTTGACTATGTCATGGTGTGACATGTTTAAACTTCTGGTGTTTTGATATTTCATGCTTTTCTGCAGAAAAGTACATTTTTCATAATTTTTACCGTGTGCCCCCTGAGGCCCAAAATGGTGTGGCCAGGGAGGGTGGAGGGCCACTCTACAAAGTGGCGAGCCACTTCTCCTTTGACCTCTTTGCTCTGTGTCTCTCCTGGGACACAAGAACTGCAGGAACATGGGCAGCACTCCTCTTGGGGATGTGTGGCCTGAAGGCCACAGGGCAGAGCCAGGGGCAGTGGGGGCATGGATGGGGACCATGGCCCCCCTCGCCCGGAGCCTGCTGAAGCAGCAGTGTAGTTGCTGCAGCCATGATAATGAAGATGTCACGGCAGCTGCCAGAACCACTCAGACGCAGCAGGAGCTGGAATGAGGAGCCGTGCTTTACAGAGAGCAGCTGGGCACACATACCCTCCAGCTGTCGCTTTCACCCTTGAAATAGAACTGCCAAGTGCTGGGTGCACACATTGGTCCATTCTAGTCGCTCTAAACGGATCACTTTTGAAGAAGCCAAGGAGGAGGTGAGCTCGATCCTTCCCCCACCATGTTTTTTTCCTGTGACCATGGGCAAGGGAAAGCTCAGGCCCTGGAAAAAGGACTGAAAGTTGCAGCTGTCATCTTTGTTCCACTGAGAAGAATAGGGCCCATGTGACCAGTGCCATCTTGCCTTTGTTCTCACCGCAGGCGTGGCAGCCATGTGACAGGGATCATGTTGGATTTGTTTCTAGCCATGGGACTAAGAAGCTATGTCACAGCTTGCCACTGAGGAACTGGGAAATGCTTGAGTAAGCAGGAAAAAAGAGGCTGAGAGGTTGTGTGTTGTTTTCCACATGCTTGGCAGATCACATGCAGCAGCAAAAGTGCACTGGTCCCTGAACACTATTTATTGAGGTTTCTGGGTGATCTGGGGGTTCCCTGAACGGGAAATCTCAAGGCACCTGGGGGGCAGCCGCCAAGGGTCAGAATATCTTGTGGGAAAAGCCAGGAAACAGCGCTGGGTGTGCAAACCCAGACCCTTTAAGGGCAGTGAAACTGGAAGTAGTGCCAGATCGCAAGCAGCAGCAAGAGCACGCTAGCTGCTATGGCCACCAAAGGACAAAAAAACCCCAAAACAAACCCAAACAAAACTAAAAATAACACCCCAGAACAAAAAAAAAAAACCTACAAACTTGTGACAACATAGTAGCAGAGGAGGACCAAGCTTCTGTCACCTCTGCATATGGAAGGCCCCAGAGGAAATTGGGACAAAGGAGGAGTTTGCCCTGGTTGATGAGGAATGGGTTAGGGATAAGTGGTCTGAGTGATCTGGGGATTCCCTGAATGGGAGATCTTGGGGGAGAGAAGGGGCAGCCACTGATAGTCTAAATCTCCCACAGGATTATCTGGGACGCTACGGGATTGGCACTTATCTAGCACCCTTACAAGGCAGTGAAACCAGAAGTCATGTCCAGACCATGCTGAGCTATGACAGTGCTAGCTGCTTTAGCTGCTACAGCTGTTACAGCTGCCAGAGGGCAAAAATAAACCCAACAAAGAACAAAAACAAAAACAAAAAACCCATGGTAACAACATGGCAGCAGAGGAAGACCACGCTATGGTCATAAATGCACATGGATGTGGGAAACCAAGCATAGGTCCCCCAACAAGATGAGGATGTGCAGCGGATAGTCTGCCAGGAATGTAGCACTCTCTTATGTTTTCCTGTCTGCATAAGACGTAAGCAGGTAGATTATCTGCTTAACTGGGTGGCACAGTTGCAAGATGAGGTTGAAAAGCTGCAAGTGGAACTAGAAATGCTCAGGAGAATTAGAGAGGCTGAAGTAGAGGTAGACTGGTGGAGCCAGGCTCAACAGTCTGGACAACAGCCAAATAAAAGCCAGATTCAGGGGGGGCCTGTATCCTATGGTTCTCGGATGGAGGACAGAAGCCCAAGTTGAAACAGGGAGTGGAGCCAAGTGCAGGGTCATGGCAGAAGGCAAGTACCACCTTTGCCTGCCTCACCTCCCCAGTTGCCACTGAGTAATAGATATAAGCCCCTATTGGAAGACAGCTAGTCTAATAAGGATATAGAAGATAGAGAACCCACACTGGAGGTCCCGGCAAGATCACATAAATCCAAGAAGTCTTCCAGTAATATGACAACCTCCTCCACAAAGACGAGAAGGGTCCTAGTTACTGGAAACTCGTTCCTGAAAGGGACAGAGGGCCCAATATGCAGAGCTGACCCTCATCATAGGAAGTCTGCAGTTTACCTGGAGCCCGAATCAGGGGCATCACTAGTTTGCTCCCTAACCTGGTGAGATCAGCTGACAATAACCCACTGCTGATCTTCCAGACAGGTGGGGAGGAAGTTGTATTCCACAGCCTGAGGGGAATGATGAAAGACTACAAGGCTTTAGGACGATTGCTAAAAGAGTCTGGGGCACTAATTCTATTCTCTTCATTACTTCCATCTTGGGGTGATGACACGGGCTGGAATAGAAGGACTCAGTCCATTAATGCCTGGCTATGAGACTAACGTTACAGGCCTGGCTTTGGGTTCTTTGAAAATGGCTGGTTTTATAAGGCCCAGATCTTGCAGATCCACATAGGAGAGGTTTATCTCAAAGGGGAAAAAGGGGTTTGGGGCAGGAGTTGGCAGGGTTCATTCAGAGGGCTTTAAACTAGATTCGAAGAGGGGTGGGATAGTTGATGGGCACGCACCAGTGGGACAGAGCTCTGGTCTTAATGAAAACCAGGTGGTCTCTCGCTGTCCTAGGGTGAAATCAGAGTGCTCAGCTTGCTCCCTGAAATGCCTGTACACCAACACACGCAGCATGGGGAATAAGCAGGACGAGTTACAAATCTGTGTCCAGTCAGGTGATTATGATCTGGTGGCAACTACAGAGACCTGATGGGAAAGCTCGCATGACTGGAATGTGGTCATGGACAGCTATGTCCTTTTCAGGAGGGACCCGTCAGCAAGGTGAGATGGAGGAGTTGCTCTCTATGTGAAAGAGCAACAGGAATGTATTGAGTTCTATACAGGGACAGATGAAGAGAGAGTTGTGAGTTTGTGAGTGTGGATTAAGGGACACTGTTGTGGGTGTCTAATACAGGCCATCACATCACTATTAGGAGGTTGATGAGGTCTTCTACAGGCAGCTGACAGTAGCCTCACAACTACAGGCCCTGCTTCTCATGGGGGATATTTGCTGGACGACCTACTCAGCCAGCCACCCACAGTCCAGGAGGTTCCTCCAGTGCATTGGTGACAATTTCCTGGTGCTAATGCTGGAGGAGCCCACTAGGAGAGGAGCACTGCTGGACCTTGTACTCACGAACAAGAAGAGTCCGGTTAAAGGAGTGAATGTTGGGGGCAGCCACAGTTGCAGTGACCATGAGACGGTGGAGTTCAGGGTCTCTTTAAATACATTGCAGGTAAAAATAAAGCTAGCGGCAGTGTAGGCCCCCTGCTGAATGAGGCATGTGCTTTGGAGACAGACAATACAGAGAAAGCAGAGATACTGAACACCTTCTTTGCCTCTGTCTATACTTCTGACCTGCTGGAGAGCAGTGTAGGAGAAAGGGACCTGGGTGTCCTGGTGGACAACAGGATGACCGTGAACCAGCAATTTGCTCTTGTGGCCAAAAGGGCCAACAGCATCCTGGGGTGGTTGAAAAGAGGGGTGGTCAGCAGATCAAGAGAGGTTCTTCTACCCCTCCACTCTGCACTAGTGAGACCACATCTAGAGTATTGTGTCCAGTTCTGGGCCCCTCACCTCAAAAGGAACACAGAACTGCTTAAGGGAGTCCAGCACAGAGCAATGAGAATGATGAAGGAAGTGGAGCACCTACCTTATTAGGAAAAGCTGAGGGAGCTGGGTCTCTTTAGCTTGGAGAAGAGGAGACTGAGAGGTAACCTCATTAATGTCTATAAATATGTGAGGGGTGGGTGTCAGGAGGATGAAGTCAGGCTCTTGTCAGTGTCACTTAGTGATAGGACAAGGGGCAGTGGGTGCAAGTTGGAACATAGGAGATTCCATATCAATATCAGAAGGAAGTTCTTCACAGTGAGGGTGACGGAGCACTGGAACAGGCTGCCCAGGGGAGTTGTACAGTTTCCTTCACTGAAGACGTTTAAAACCCACCTAGATGTGTTCCTGTGTGACTTGGTCTAGGTGATCCTACTGTGGCAGAGATCCGATCACCAACCCATATATAAATGTCTTCTCTGAGCAGCTGTAAAATTAGATCATCAGAGTACTTATAACTGGCTCTAGCCACTATGTACAACTTCAACTGCTTCTCACTACAATCAGATTTACTTGACTGCTTCACACAGATACAGCATTTCATGAAACAGAGGTTTGGTTTTTTAAATTTCTTAAAATAGCCAGCTATAGCTAATGTCAGCTTGTCATTAAAACCAGTTACAAATTACTGTTAAAGGCAATGCCTTTAATACATTTAATCCAAATTAGACCATTAAAAAGCTGCCACAATTCTCCCTCACTTACTCTGTACAGCAGCAGACAATGCTAATTTACAAGATCTTTTTTACTCCGAATCACTGAAGTAGCAAGCTAAATGGCTATGGCTGAAGCAATCAAAATAATAAATACTCACATTATCTGACCACTTTTACAAATAGTGGTGTTGTTTCTTTTTAACACTGAAAGGTCACAATGTGTTGCAATCACAGCCTGTGACCCTGTCTCCCTGATTAGTCTATATTCTTCGTAATAACCCTGAGAGCGCTGAACATATGTTTTGGGAAAATGCTCTCAAGAAAAAGCTAAACTAATCTATTTATGTCACCTTTAATGCATATACCTTCTTTTTTCAGTTTTTTTTTTTTAAAGGACAATAGTAGATTTGAATCATAATACTTCTGCAAACATTTTCATAGCAGAATCAAATAATCTCTTGAATTCAAAATAACATTAATAGAGTGTAACGGGTTGAAACTAAGAAAACTGCTTTGCTCCCAGGTTTTAAGGGGAAAGGAAACCAAAGCAGTCAGGTC
>JAOXOE010029358.1:0-52192 GCA_028565055.1 Phoeniculus purpureus
AGTCTCCTTCTCTGGAGACATTTAAAACCCACCTGGATGTGTTCCTGTGTGACTGGATCTAGGGGATCCTGCTGTGGAGGGGGATGATCTTCGAGGTCCCTAATGTTCTGTGGTTCTGTGAATTCACCAGACCTCTGGATACCGGAAGACAGGGGGCTCATCTCTTGTAGAAGTTGTAGAAAACAAGTTGGAAGAGAATTTGGCACCGTGGAAGCTGCTGCAGCTCCACTTGGTCACAAGTTGATTGCTCTCACTGTGCTCTGCACCGCTGAGGTCAGGGGAGCCCTGTGGCTCAGCTCCTGCACTCGTTCTCTGGGTGCAGCAGGGGAGTTCTGGAGCCCTTTGTGCTGTGATTTTGCTTTGCTCTCATGCCAGCATGAAGTGGCTGCAAGTGCTGCTGTTTGGGCTAAGAGCAGGTCAGAAGAACTGGTAGATCTTCACCACCAGCAAGGACAGGCAGGATGTGTGTTAAGGAGTTGGTGACTCTCCTCTTGTGGCATGACCGCCTGCAGATCCGTTACTGGGAAGAGTTAGGATGAGGAGGAGGAATCTGGCGAAGGCACTTGGTGTGGCCAGGAATCGGAGTGAGTGTGCCAGGAAGGGAGGAGGCAGGTTGCTTGCAGAGATAAAAACCCACAGCAGTGCTCCTCGAGCACTTGGCTCGGCCACAGTGGCTTCTAAGGTCACTGGGAAGTAGGTGAAGGCGCAGGCTGGCTGCTCGTAACCTGGGTCACTTAATGTCTCTCTTCATTCCAGGTGAAGCTGAAACTCTCAAGCATCTCTCTGCGATGGCCTCAGGGAAAGACGGTGACCCACCGAGGGCCCAGGGACGCCGGGGAAGCACCAGACGCAGTTTGTCTCAAGAGACCAACTCAGGTAAAGAGGTGGTTTGGTTTATTCTCTGCTGTATTTGTTTGAAAAGAAGGGATTTTCATACCTCCAGGGCCTGGAATAACAGATCAGCTCCGTATTGAACTGGGAGAGTGTGTGCTCAGAGCTCTGGGGAGATGCTCGGCACTGGATTGACTTGGTAGGCAGCAAGGGGTGCTTGAAAGGGACAGAGAAAGAGCTATGGAGGGAGTTGCAGCCCAGGATCACTGGCAGCTCTGTGGGCACAGTGGTTGGGATACGGGGGAGATGGTCCTGGCCGGTACCTGCTGTCACTTCCTGTCCCTTCCCTGAGCACAGGGACATGGGGGAGATGGTCCTGGCTGGTACCTGCTGTCACTTACTGTCCCTTCCTGAGCGAAAGGTGCTCAGTGTTGAACACACAGAGTAAATCACACCTTGCCAAGCAGTGCTGGGTCTCAGGCAGTTGGATTTGCTCTCGGTGCATCGGCTGCTGGATCAAATCAGGTCTGGCAGAGCAGGGATGAGATTGTGCAGCTCACCAGCAGGCAGAAGCGGTTCAGTCCCCTTGTTGCATGTCCCCAGCCCAGCAGGACGTGTAACGGTGTGTTAATGGGTGAAACTGGGAGCCAGGCCAAAGGGAACTGGGGGAAATGCTCAGCTCCCAGGAAAATCCTCAGCTCCCACGTCATCCCAAAGGGATAACACACTGCTGTACAGGGTGACTACTCCACCTGTTCTGCAGGTGGACTTGTAAATAGGGCTGAGTCAGTGCAGCTCTGTCAATAACGGAGATTAGGAGCTGAACCCAACTGTTTATGTGCTGGAGCTCCGGTCCAGCTCAGAGCTGCTTTATTGGTCTGATAATGTTATTTATACTCTGGTGCCGCCTCGACTTCTCTCCAGCTCGGAGTATCGTCTGTGCTAGGACCTGAGTGAGTACACTGGAAGGAAAGCATAGCCCCAGTCCTTCCCTCTGCAAAGTCCACAGGGTGTGAGAATAAGTAAGTGTGAGCGGCTGTTTACGTCAGCTGGTTGGCTGTTGAGGCCAATGAGATGCTGATGTGAAAACCAGCGAGAGAAGCAGCCCCTGAGCTCTAACCACACTTGTACAGTCACGCTTCCTGCACCCTCGCAAATGCTTCCTGGCAGCATCGGCATCCCTCTGCTTCCCAGAACTCGATGGAGTCCATCTGGGACTGGGAGGTGGGATCTCTGCGTCTCCGTAGGCAGGACTCTCCAGCAGAAGCTCGTGCTGTGGGGTTATGAGATGGAGAAAGGATTTTGTGAGCAGGTGTGAAGCCTGGCTTTCAGTTGGGGCTCTCTTGTTCTGTTGGTGGGTGCTGTGGGGATTGAAGAGCTGGATCTGTGGCTCAGGGATTTGCTTGAGCGTCGTTCTGAGCCCTGGTTCTACCAGACATTCCTTAGGGCTAGGCTTGTTGCTGTTTCCCTGTAGTGCTCTTCTGCTGTGCTGGAAGAGGGGAGATTGAGATGAGATCTGAGGCAGGAATCGCTCCCTGGGAGGTGCTGGCACAGGTTGCCCTGTGGAGGTTGTGGCTGCTCCATCCCTGGCAGTGCCCAAGGCCAGGTTGGATGGGACTGTGGGCAACCTGCTCTAGTGAGAGGTGTCGCTGCCCATGGCAGGGGGTTGGCACTGGGGGAGCTCTGCGCTTGCTTCCAACCTAACCCAGTCTGAGATTCTATGAAAACACTGTTGACACGGTCACTTAGGTCCTGTGTGGACTGTGTCAGCCAGAACCCCAAAGCACTTTGTTGTTGAAGCTGATGTCCCACTCTGTCCACTTACTACAGCTGGGGAGGTGGCGGGGGGAGCCTTGATGCCAGGCTCTGCAAGGATGTCTGAGGTGTCAGGGCCGTGCCTGTCCCCAGCCACTGTGACTCACAGTCTGCACTGCCGGACTGAGACTCTTCTCCTCCTCAGATCACCTGGGCTTTCTCCTCTGACTGTGTGGTTTACACTCATGTAATGTACCTGCAGAGGTATGAGGTTTGGTCCTTGGTTGTTTGTCTTGGCTCTGGACTCGACGCTGCGTGTGAAACAAGTCAGGAAGTGATAAATAGTGGCTGAGGGATGTTAGTTGTGGTCTGTGAGCATCCCTGTGTCTTCATCTCCAAGCTCACCTGCAAAACGAGAAGGAAAAATGTGAGCTGCCTGTTGAAGCCCAGGATCTCATACATTCTGCAGGGCAATGTGGTTTCCCTTATTGAAAGAAAAAAGTCATCCCACTGTTGGCCCTGCTGAGAGAGAACTCTGCTCTGGAGTTGGCTTGTGACTTCCCAGTCAGTGTCTGCGAAGGACGCCCCAAAAAACCATTAGATAAAAACTCCAATGGGCAGAGGGAGCCCCTTCCCAGAGCTGAGCTGTCCACCCACCTCGAGCTTCGTGCTGGGTGCTAGGCTCAGCCTCCCTTGGCAGGTCAGTGAGTTGGCAAATACGGGACAGGTCTTAGCTTGGGCAGCAAAGGAGCAGAGCAGAAGCTTGCTGCAGCCCCCAGCCCCTACTGTGAGCCTGGAACTCGGGGTAGGTTGGTGGGACACCACTGCATGCAAGAAATAGAGCAGATTCATTGAGTCCCATCCAGAGTCTGGACCATTCTGACAGATGAATTTCTGTCTTAAGCCGAAAGGTGTTTGCCCATCAACTCTGCAGCTTGAGAATATTCATAGAACCATTATGGCTGGAATCAGGATCATCAAGTCCAGCCCTCATCCCAACAGCTCCCTAACCCCTAGATCATGGCCTCAAGTGCTCTAGCTAGTCGGTTTTTAAACCACTCCAGGGATGGGGACTCCACCACCTCCCTGGGCAGCCTGTTCCAGTGCCCAACCACTCTCTCAGGAAAGAACTTCTTCCTAAGATCCAATCTAACCCTCCCCTGATGCAACTTGAAGCAATTTCCCGTCGTCCTATGATTAGCAATTTGGGAGACCAGCAGCAGCAGTCTCGCTACAACCTCCTTGTAGACAGCTGTAGAGAAAAACAAGGTCTCCTCTCAGCCTCCTCTTCTCTAGATGCAATAATCCCAGGTCCCTCAGCTGCTCTTGACAAGGTCTGTTTGCCAGAGCTCTCATCGTTGCTCTTCTCTGGCTCCGCTCCAGCACCTCAATGTCCTTCTTATCCTGTGGTGCCCAAAACTGGACCCAGTACTCAAGGTGCAGTCTCAAAATACTGCTTCTCCCTGGGGGTGGGAGGATACCCTGCTCTTTAAGAACGAGTAAGGGGAAGCACTCTGTGCTACGCCAGTGCCTGTGGGGAGGCAGTTCTCCATTTACCGTCTAGAAGCTCAGCTCAGGGTGCAGGACTGTGCCGGCACAACGCAGCATCACACTTGAATTGTGACTACCATGAGGTGGAGCTGAGCTTCTCCCCGAGGTAAAAATCTCCAGAGACTGCTGCTGGTTCCCTGGAGCCATTTCCAGGCTGGAAATATGTGCAAGCAGATGCCCCTCAGCATCATCCTCGTGTCTCTCTCGGGCTCTAGAGGGATGCTGCCAGGTTGCATCTGTCATTATTACAGGCTGCAGCAGGGCTAGTTAGTCGTAACAAGCTCTGATGGATAACTTGGGTGAGACTTGCCAGTTTTCACCGGGGCGCAGCTGCTTGATGGGAACGGTGAGAAACAGAGGGTCTTGCACAGAAATGCAGGTGTTGCATGGCTGGGACTGGTCAGAGTTGGCCACCGTGCGGTCCAGGCAAGAGGAGGTTGTTGGGGTAGGTCTGGTCTTGATGCTGTGTGAGGACAGCAGGGTCTCCGCTCTGGGAAGCAGAAGTGGAGCAGGTCCTGCCTTGCCGTGTGGGGTTATCAGCAGCTCGTGAAGACCCTAATGTTTTGAGGCCCCCTAAATATGATGAAGCTCCCCTCAATTGTTTTACTGAAGGAGTAGTCAGGGCTTAGAACAGGCTGCCCAGGGAAGGGGTTGAGTCACCATCCCTGGAGGTATTTAAAGATTGTTTAGATGTGGTAATGAGATCTGGTCTGGTGGTGACCTCAGTGGAGTTGGGTTATGGGCTGGACTTGATGATCTGCAGGGTCTTTTCCAACTGGAACGATTCTGAGATTCCAATATGACCCCGATGATCCTACATGGATCCCAGAGGAGCCCCAAACCACTCACCTCTGTGCTGCTGGTACCACAAATCCACAAGGCAAATCTTGATCCAGATCTTTCGAGTGGGAGAGCCCCAGTGATGCTCCCAGTGGGTGCTGCGGGTTCACACCTGAGGGAAACCCCTTGTTGTCGCCTGTCCTCGTGTTACTAAAAATAGCTCCTGGGGTAACTAAAACCCCGGGAACTTTTTTCAGTTCACTTGTTTCCTTCTTTGTTCTCACAGCCTGTTTACCCGGCCTCGACTGAAACTGTGAGTCAGTCGGTTTCGTTTTCTGCCTCTCAGAGGCTCCTCCGAAGGTGGGATCTGTTTACTGCCAAATAAACCCGTTCCTGCAAAACAAAAACCAGTCCCTTGAAAACACCAGTGACCAGGGCTCATCACCTTTACTTACCCAGCCCAACAGGTCCTCTCCCTTCCCCACACCTCCACACGGGTCATGTCAGTGTGACTCTGTGATGAGCAGCACTGTGTGTTTGGGAGGCTCAGATATGGAGTTTTATGGGGTAACTGTGCCCGCCAGGCCAGGTCCTCGCATCCCAGCCCTGGAATGTTCTCAGACAGGAGCATCTCTGCAGTTCTGCAGTTTCCAGTGGCCAGAGCACGACGTGGATGGTCTGTCAGGTGGATATACTGGGAAGGGGTTTTAGCTGGGTTGGCTGCAGTGAGCAAGCTGTGCTGCTCTGTCACCATCATCCTGCAGGATGGTTGGAACTAAATGATCTCTAAGGTCCTGCCCAACCTTAACCGTTCTATGGTCACCCAAAGCCATGGGTCTGGTGTTTCTGACCTGCCCCCAAGTAGCTCATTTCCCTGGGCTTTGCACCTCTGATGTCTGAGAGTCAGAGTGCTGATCCCCTGTCAGAGCACCCAGAGCTCTGCTCCATCCATCCTTTCCTATCCCCTACAAAGTTCGCAGCCCAGAAAAGAAACTGGGAAGAACTGTGTGACCAGGACCTCAGGGCCAGCTGTCCCTGAGCCCTGCAGGATGTCTTAGCCAGGCTGTGGCAGTGTGGGAGCCCAGGCTGCCTCCGGAGCCAGCTGAAACCCTACTCTAATCACAGCCATCCCGTGACAGGCTGGTACTTTCCCCAGGAGCAGCATAAAGTGTGTGATAAGGTATCGGTCACCATGGTACCCACGGGGCAGAAATGCCATGTGGGGGGCTCGCTACTTTGGAGTGGGCTGTTGCTGGCCGTGTGTGGCCACTGCTGCTCCCAGAGCGGCACTGGGACAGAGGACTGAGTGGAGTTGAGCCAGCTCCAGCCAGGCACATGCTTGCTGGCGCCGGTTGTTCCTGACTCGCTTCCTGCTTGCGCAAAGCCCGGTTGATTTTCGCGCGCTGCCGGGTGACGTTATCGCGCGTTGCCTTTCCCGCTGAACCCTGAATTCCCGGCACGCTGAGCCCCGCTGGGTCACGGAGCAGGGGAAGGAGGTTGGGGTACCCCGAACAGCCTCAGCTTACCCCCCTTCACCGACAGCTCTAGCTCAGCCCTGCCCGGCTGCAACCTCCCACTCGCCCTACAACGGGTTTATGGCTTTCATGGGTAGGTGTTGGCAAAGCGGGGATCGGGGGGTCTGCGCTCGCACTGTGGCACTGGGTCTGCTGGAGCCGTTTATCTGCTGCCCAGTGCGGATGGGGAAGCACCTTGCTGGGGTCGGCTCTTCCCTCTGAAGAAGAGGAAGTGCCGGAGGGACATTAGAGCAGCTTTCAGTCCCTGAAGGGGCTCCAGGAAAGCGACTTCTTACAAGGGAAACTAGTGACAGGACAAGGGGGATGGTTTCAAGCTGAAAGAGGGGAGATTGAGATGAGATCTGAGGCAGAAATCCCTCCCTAGGGATTCTAGAAATCCCTCCTACAAATCTACCACTGGGGTGATGAGGTGCTAGAACAGGCTTCCCAGGGAGGTTGTGGCTGCTCCATCCATGGCAGTGTTCAAGTTGGATGTGGCTCTGGGCACCCTGGTCTGGTGAGAGGTGTCGCTGCCCATGGCAGGGGGTTTGCACTGGGGGAGCTCTGAGCTCCCTTCCAACCTAACCCAGTCTGTGATTGAGTGAGTCAGGAGCTCCTCTCTGTCCCTGCCAGCAGCCCCCGTAGAAGCTGCAAACCCTGCCCTGGCACTGCTGCTCAGGGGTCTGTGTGCGACCAGGGATGTGTGAGGGGATGGGCAGGGAATTCTAACCAAAATGACCGGTTCCATTTCTGCTCACCACATCGCTGCTGGTGCCCCGCAAGGGTGCGGTCACTGGTGACACCGAAAACCCAGCCTGGTTGCTGAGGGTTGGTGGGCAGCACTAGGCTGAGCTTTGCCTCCAGGCTGGGTTCTGATCAGAGATTGCCGGAGCTGTTTGTGCTGAGCGATGCCCTTATCGAGAGGCAAGAGCGAGCTGCCAGGCATGAGCTCTTAGTGTCTGGTTTGTGTTGTGACACCCCAGTAGCTCCGTCTCTTGCTGAAAATGGATTCAAAAGGTGGGTCCCTGCCCCTAACAGAGGCTTTGGAAGGTGTTTTCTGAGAACTTAATTGACGTTGGGCTGGTGTTTTACTGTGAAAGGCCGGTGTGAACACAGGCAGCACAAAACTAGGCTGAGATGGAGGGAGTGGCCTTTCCAAATTGGGAAAGTGGTGGGGAGAGGAGCTTCTCAGGACAAGAAGGACATGGAGGGCAATGAAGCTGCTGAAGGGCCTGGAGGACAGGTCTGAAGGGAGAACTAGGGGTGTTAAGTCTGGAGAAGAGGCTGAGGGAAGCCCTTACTGCTCTTTACAGCTCCCTGAAGGGGGGAGGTGGTGTCAGTCTCTTCTCCGCAGTCACTGGCCATACGACAAGAGGAAACAGCCTCAAGCTGGGCCACGGGAGGGTGAGGTTGGACATCAGGAGAAACCTCTTCTGTGCCAGAGTGGTCAGGGGTTGGAACAGTCTGCCCAGGGAGGGGCCCCTCCATCCCTGGAGGAGTTCAAAAACCAAGTAGCTGTGGCCCTGGGTAACAGGGTTTAGTGGGCAGGGTGGGGTTGGGGTGATGGTTGGACTGGATGAGCTTAGGGGTCTCTTCCAACCTTAAAGATTCTGCAATTCTCCCTTGACTTTTCCTCCTCTTGTCCCTCTCAGAAGACCAGGTGGTGGAGGAGACAGAGGAGGTGTTCCGGAGCTATGCCTTCTACCGCTACCAACAGGAGAGAGAGCAGAGAGGGGAGGAGGTGCCCATGGACCCAGAGATTGTGGAGATCCAGCAGGAGCTGGGCGGGTAAAACACTGATACCAACCCTATGCACATCCCTCCACCCCATCCCAGGGCAAGCTCTGTGACAAACGAGCCCCCCCCAGTCCACACTGGTCTTGCTGACCTGTCCGTATCGCTGTCTTCCCTTTGGGCAGCACTGGGAGCCGGGTGGGCAGGCGCTTGGCCATCATCGGGGATGACATTAATGAGCGGTACGACGAGGAGTTCCGCCACATGCTCAAGTCCTTGAATCTCACCAGGGAGAATGCCTACAAGTACTTCACCAGAATAGCCTTCAGGTAAGGCCACCAGGTGGGCTGGACACCTTCTGGGAAGAATCAAGGAAGGAAAGGTCAGACAGGTGCAATGCAATTGTTTAAACCCTCACTCCAACCCCACAGCAGCCACCTCCTGGCTCTGCCCAGCACACAGACCCCATCCACCCAAACGTCACCCACCATCCCCAGGTTGAGCTCCCCACAAGCTCACTGTGATGGCTCCTGTGTTCTCTCCTCCTCCTCCTCCACAGTCTGTTTGGGCACTCTTCACCTGACAACCACCTCTCAGGCCTCGCACGAGCTGGCCAGGGTCAGAAAGTCTGGGGAGACATCTGGGAAGCATCAGTAGCCAAGTGACTATCCCAGCTCCCTTTCAGGGGCAGGGCCAGTCCTGGGCCCAGGCAGACCTGCTGGTCCCAGTGCTTGATAGCTGGGAAGTACTGGCAAGTTGGGCTTCCAGGGCACAAAGCCGCAGCTGCAGGGACGGGCAGGAACTAGGAACTCCCTGCTCTTGGCATGGTGCCCATGGAACAGGATTGGACTGACTCAGGATGGGAGCTGCTCCAGAGGTTTGCAGACCTTGTAGCTGCCTCATGTGGGTGCTGCACACCCAGCTCTCCCGCTCCAAGCACAGCAGTGGGGTGAAGAGCAAAGGCAAAGCCCTGGATAACGGACTGCCCTCAATGCCTGAGGCACAGGCTTGGATCGAGGTGGCCATCAAGGGTTCAGTGCTCACCCATCTTTGTCTGTGAGGAAGCCAAGACACTGCACACAAGATGGTTTGCACAGGGTACTGCAGAAGACCTCTGGCCAAGTCAGGAGAGAGAAGCTGGGATCGCTGGGTTCCCACTCCCAGGCTCCCATTGCTCCCAGCTCCATCACAGCTCTGTCCGTGTACCCTCTGCTCAGTGTTTGTTGTCTAACTGCCTCTCTTCTGTCCTCTTCCTGCTCCCCTGTCCTTGGGACATGGCCATGCTGCTGTTTTCACCGCTTTACCAGCCTGAGGCGGTTAACGCACCGCGAGCAGGTAAATTAACCTCTGTCCCTCTCTGTGCTGTGTCTGTCACTCCCTCCCAGGCTCTAACTTCCCTCTCCCTCTGCCATCTGCGCAGTGGCAGCTCCACACCAGGGCTCTGCCGAGAAGGTTCCCTTCAGCTGCAGAGCCAGGGACCACCAGATTAAAACAAAGGGCCTGGGTCTGCTCGTTTCATGATTGGGGTTGGGTTTTTTCCATCATGCTTGTCTTACTGGAAACCAGAAAGAACACCTTCAGAAGCTGCTCTAGATAAAGCAGTGCCACATATGCCCACAGCAGCTAGCACCTCGGTCAGGAGCAGTAGGCACCGAGTAGAACCACCCCTTGAGAGCATCAGTCTGAGAGAGCAGATTTGGGCCTTGGAGGGCTCTGCCTGTGCAAGAAAAGGGAAGTTCTGGTTCTAAGATTCTTTTTCCTTGATATGATTGAAATTCCCTGTCTCCAGGTGTGGCACAAGCCAGGAGTGGATTGGGGTAGGCGGGTGGTAGCTCCAGCTCCTGGCTGCATGTGCAGCAGCTACTGAGCTTTCGCTGCAGCCTGAGGACTTAAATCAGCAGCAGTTCCAGCTTAACTGGTTCAGTTCTGCTGCCCAGGAGCACACAGGACCTCCAGGCAGCTGTGTCCTGTGTTCAGGTGGAGACCCCTGAGGAAAAGGCAGGACAGCAGCAGGTCAGCAACCGCCATCGAAGCTGCCCCTCCAGCAATTCCGAGCCTGTAGCCAGTTAGCCAGGATCAGGAAGTGTCCTTTTCCCTCAGACATCCCTAATGCACCTGGCTGAGACACACAGTGACCGAGATGGTGTCTGTTCTCCTCTGAAATCACATCCTGGCTGTGGGCAGCCACAAAAGGACCAGGGCTGGGGTGGGGATTGTCTGTGAGGCTGGGATGCACCTCCAGGATTAGCACAGCATCCCCTGCTCAAGAGCCTGTGGGCTGGGATGCAGAGACTGGGGAGGGAGGTCTGAGCCAGCCCCAGAGGTGATTTAATCAGACCATCACCTTCGTTCCAGCTTGTTCGAGAGCGGCATTAACTGGGGCCGGGTGATTGCGCTGCTGGGTTTCGGGTACCACATGGCCATCCACGTGTACCAGCAGGGCATCCCAGGTTTCCTCCGCCGCATCGGCCGCTACGTCGCCGAATTCATGCTCCGGAACCGCATCGCCCAGTGGATTGCCCAGCAGGGAGGATGGGTGAGCCAGTGGGAGCAGGGGGCTGTCCTAGGGGGGTTTGGGGGAGCAGCCTTGCTCAGGCGGCTCTAACCCAGTCTGGTTGTTCTCTGTTTCCTGTTAGGTGGCTGCACTTGATCTGGACAATGTTTACATGAAGTACATGCTGGTGGTGGTGGCCCTGGTCATGGTGGGGCATTTAGTGGTACGACGCTTCTTCAGACCCTGACTGATGTGGGGGCAGGAGGCTAAGGGGGTCTGGCCAAGCTCTCTCTCCAATCTCTGCTCTGGCATCTCCCAAGAGAGGGAGATTCAAGGAACCTCTAAGAGAAGGAGAGAGAGTGAGCAGCTTGGACCTGTGACCCTCCCACCCCAGCACCCAAGGTCTCTGCCATCTATGCAGACACCACCAGCAGCTATGGAGAGGAGCAGTGGGGGGAGGATGGTTCAACTTTCTTGTCTGTTTTATGCCCCTGAAGCCAGAGTGTGGCTGTGACACTCGTAGTGTGCAGCAGCGAGGCAGAACAGGCTCCTCTGGAGGAACAAACATGTCATGGCAATGCCTATGTGTCTGTGTGAGTACATGGGTCTTGTCCACTCTCTGGGGCAGGTGCAGGGCTCCCCATTTGCTGCTGGGTCTAGCACAGCCCCTGCCTGCATTCAGAGAGGAGCTGCAGCTGTGGTGCTGCAGTTGTTGCCTCTGAGTCGCTGGAGAGATGAGCCAGTGTGGGGTTTGCTTCAACCTCTCCTCTGCTCCCAAGCTCAAGTACTTGAGCCCTCTCATTCCTTTTAACAAGCATCCCAAACCTTTCTTAAAAGAAACACAGTGACTCCCTGCCCTCTGACAATTGTAGGGACATGCTGATGCAGGTTGTCCCTGCTGTAGGCAGACCCTGGAGACCTGCAGCTCATCCTGTGGCTGAGGTGGGTGCTGGGGTGCAGCCTCAGCCCTCTGTGAGCTCTAGGGCTGCATTCCAGCAGCTAGGAAACACCAGAAGCTTTCCAAACACTAAAAAGCTGCGGGGTGACCAGTGGTTGGTGCAGGCAGCCTCTTGCCCTTCCTCCAGGTCTGCTGGGAGCTTCCATTCATAAGACTGGGCTGCTGGCAAACATTCAGCCCAGATGAGACCAGCTGGAACCCCTTGTTCTCAGTGGGAGGCACTGGGGCTGCATCCTGTCCCTTCCCTGCATCAGCTCTTTGCCTTCTGAGCTCAGTTGGGCAGGATGGTGCTGTGATCCCTAGTTCAGCCCAGGGCTGCAGTGGTTTATAGCTGCCCAGACAACAGGCTCCAGCCTCTTCTGGGCACGGTATCTTTGGGAAGTGACTTGACCTCAATTAAATTCCTGATTAATGCTTGAGCACAGTGTTTGGGGAGGGAGGGAAGCAGGCTCCACTCCCCCATCCCAAATCTTCCCAAATTTTCCAAACCAGAAAGACTATGTGGTTTAGCTCCAGTCTTTTTACTCCAGGTGACTCCAAAAGGCTTGAAACTGTGACTGGCACTGTCTGAGCCAAACTCACCCTATTTCAGCAACCCCACCCTAGAGCAGGTCAGCCAGACACAGGGATCTCAGAGGGTGGGAATGAGCTAGTTGGTAGTGTCTGGGCTCCTCTCCAAATGCAGACAGAGCCCTTCCAGGCTGGAGTCTAGGACAATGGGGAATATCAATATTGTAGCCCTCACCAGTCTGAGCACCCCCCCTGCTGTGGCTGGAGCAGGAAACTTGCTGGTACCACTTCACAGTACAAGCTGAGGGACCATAACTGACGGTGCTCCAGCTCCCTGTGGCACAGGGAGCATCAAACCGGGGCAGAGCCATCTCCTGCACCTCTGCCTGCAGCAGTGACCGCTGTGAGAGCCCCAGGGTGGGTCAGAGAGACCCCAGGAGCAGCCTGGCTGTCCCACTGTATCAGGCATCCCAGACAACTCTGTGACCCGTTTCAAAGTCCTCCAGCATTGCTTCACTTTATCACTGATCTTTACCTTCAGATACAGTTTTCTCCCCAAATTCCTTGCTGCAGCTTAAGCTTGTTGCTACAAGTCCTGTCCAAGCACAGACAGGTCCTATCCTTCCTCCCTGCAGCCACAGAGGCTCAGCAGGACCAACCACAAGTCTCTATCCTTCATGTGCCTCGCAGGCCTGGCTCTTTTAATGTCAGAGCAGCAGACTTGTCAGCTTGTTTCCACATCAGGGTCTGGCTGTGCTAATCACTCTGACCCTGACTGTGCCTGCAGCAGCCCTTTCCCTGGTGGAATGCCCTGGGCTGTGCTTAGATAGAAAGGCACGCAGTATTTGCTGTAATACTCCTCTCCTATAGATATCTTCACCACAGTTGCTTTATTTAATGCTGAGCAGCACAAATCACTCAGGTTTGGTGGCCAAATGGCTACCTACCCTCTTCGTCCTTCCGTATTTCGCCACACACAACTTCACCCACCATCGTGCCACCTATTCACCTGTCTTGAGCAGACCTTGAGAGCTCCTCAGGCCTCTTTGCTGTGAGCCAGTCTTAACAGTCTTTGAAGCATCTGCAGTCCCTGTCCCCAACTCCTTACCTTCTTTTCGGGGTGAAAACACCACCAGATGGAGCCTTTTTGCCATGATGAGAAGCAATCACTAATTGCTAATTCCTTTTCCCCCTTAATGAGCCACTTTGTGAAGCTGTCACCATCCTCCAGGCTGGTCCTCTGCTTGGGTTGTGTCTCCAGCAGGACTTTTTCCAGAGGACCTCAGAAAGAAAGCAGTACATCAGCCTGTATTCACTACTTCACCAACATACTCCAAGAACTCTTAACAGATCAGAGGGAGCTTTCACTTGGGCAAAGAGCCACACTGCTTGTAATTTATTCTCACCTTCCCCATAGTGTTTTCACCTTGCAAACCCAATTGAGCTGCAGGACCACCAGGCTTTAAATGAAGATCATTCTTCAGCTTTAGGGGAGGTGATCAAGACTGGGCAAAGTCTGTGTTGGCAGGACAGAGAAGAAAACTCTCAAGCCAGGTGCTGTAGCAAAGGGAAGTTTCCATTTTATCCGTTTTCTCAGGGGATTAGCAGGGAGGATGGTCTCAGTGTACTGCCTCCCTCTGCTCTCACCTCTCCCAGCCTTCCTGACGCTGGTTACTGAGTGGGGGTAAAAGCTTGAACTGGGGCTCGAACGAGCAGCTGGTCTGTAGTACTGTGTGCTGTCACTGGATGGCAACAGCCCTGCAGCCAGAGTCACTGGGTGCTGGCTCTAAGGGCAGCGAGCACCCACAGCAGGGAACAACCCCAGCTCCACATCACCTCTCACTGGTTCGCACTGGAGGGGCAGGAACAGGATACAGCAGGGTTGGATTTGCTGGGATCAGAGCAGAACAAAGCTTGGCCCTGCCCAGGGAGGAGGGTCAGTGGCCCCTCTGTAAGAGCCACAGCAGGTGTCTACCTCGAAATCCCCCTCAGCAGAGCTGGACAAGGTACCACAGGGCACCCTGACTATTTGCAGGTGGTTTCTGCTCTGGGACTGGCAGTGCCAGGAGCCATTTTTACCAAAAAGAAGGTACCTCTGCTGTGGAAGCAGGAGCTCTAGATAAACCCACACTCTTAGAATAACCTCAAACCTCCCAAGCAGGGCTGAAGCAGCCGCTTGATTCCCAGGGATAAAGACCTGGTCAGTATTTTTAACCTGTGTGAGTTTTGTGTAGCCACCAACCCAGTCACATACTGTCCCCCACATGAAACGAAGACCTTCCGATGTGCTGAAGCACAGCCCATCCCTGCTGCCACCTTCCCAACCACCAAGGTGCTACTGGGGCATGACTGGGGCTTTGGCTTCTTCCCTGGTGAGCAGCGGGAATGGGAAATGGAGCAAAGTCTCACCCTCAAAGCAAGGCCACAGGGATCACTGGAGGGTTTGGTGGGGAGATGCTCCAGCAGCAGGGACTGGGTCTCCTCCAGATCATGGGGTGCAGGAAGGAAGAGGCATTTAGGTGAGGCTTTCTTTGTGCAAGAGACTCCCCCAGGAGAGGTGTTCAGGGACAGCACAGGGAGTTGTCAAGACAGAACTCTTGGTTCAAGCTGAAGTGTCTGTTCAGGGGGGCAGAAGACTCTCCTTCAGAAGGTTAAAGCAGGGTGTGTAGGAAGGGGAGGAGAGCCTGAAGGACAAGTCTCATTTCCTGAGCCTATTTGAGAGTATTTTTCACTCCCACTCTTCTCTCAGCTCTTCCCTTCTAGATGGAGGAATCTGCCTGAGCCATTAGTTTGCAGCTCAGAACCATTTCTCCCTTCTAGCCAAGCGCTGGGTGCTGCAGGGTTCAGGCTGGCAGGGACCAGTACTGCCCCAGAGAATACCAGTCTCTTCACGGTCAGGACTGGTGGCAGCCTGCTGTGAAGCTCTGTGTGATGGGTTTTACAGAAATACTTGAAGCCACACTAGTAATTCTGGTTCTTCCCTGCCTTTTTTTTTTTTGCGCTATCTTGGTGCGTGGTGCTTCACACAGCCCCTTCCCCAGCTCCTTTCTTCACCTTCCCAGGAAGCCCCAGTCTCTCCCAGCACTGCAGGACAGGGATGGGGTGTGTAATGGAGGGTAAAGGATGCTTTGCACTGACTCTGGAGGGAAGGGACTGGTAAACACTTCCCAGGGGAGGAAGAGAGGAAGAAGATGGAGAACAAGCTCTGTCTGCAGGTCATCGTTAAATGGCCAGCAAGGGGGCTGTGTGGAACACAGTGGGTTGCTTTTATCTGAAATAAATCCATTTATTTCACAAATGCCCTAGTTTATGTAACGTGTGTCTATATATATGTGAAAATAAAAATGGTACCTGCTGTGCAAACTTTTCCTGCCTGTGCTGTGGATTTTCTTCCAGAAGCTCTGCTCCCTTACGGGTGCTCTGGGGAGTTCTCGGGTGCATTCTAGGTTCCCCTACACAAACTTGTTTCATCTCAGTCCCCCAGTAAGTTAGGGATATGAAGCCTTCACACACTTTTTCTGGCATGAAGAGCTAGAAGGGAAAGAAATCATAGAATCCTAGAATGTTCTAGGCTGGAAGAACACAGAACATAAGGGATTAGAAGGGACCTCCAAAAATAATTCAGTCCAATCCCCCTGCCACAGCAGGATCACCTAGATCCAGTTGCACAGGAACATGTCCAGGTGGGTTTTAAACATCTCCAGAGAAGGAGACTCCATAACCCCCATGGGCAGCCCATTCTAGTGTTCTCTTACCCTCACCATGAAGAAGCTCCTTCTCATATTGATGTGGAACCTCCTGTGTTCTAGCTTAAACCCATTGCCCCTTGTCTTACCATTAGGGAACTCTAGAAGTCCAACCTCCCTATACAGGGACAACTCTACCCAGGTCAGGCCGCTGAGAGCCTCATCAAGCCTGACCTTAAATGACTCCAGGGATGGGACCCCCACCACCTTTCCAGGCAGCCCATTACAGCCATCAACCACCCTCACAATGAGGAACTTTCTCCTAATATCCAGCCTAAATCTCTCCTTTCCCAGCTTGAACCCATTGCTCCTTGTCCTATCCATGCGAACCCTCTTGAAAAGACCTTCCCCTGCCTTCATGGGGGACCCCCTCAGGTACTGAAAAGTCAAAAGAAGATCCCCCTGGAGCTTTCTCTTCTCCAGGCTGAAGAGCCCAAACTCTCACAGCCAAATGTGCTGCTTCACCTTGCTTTGCCATCCCTGAGAAATAGCACCATGACAGCAGATGCTGCTGGGATGGAGAAGGGGTCACTGTAGGGATCTGCTGCCTTATCAGCTGCTCAGCCTGCCCACAAGGAAAGGATCTTATCTCTGATGTGTCCACACCTCCTGAGCAGAAAGCAGCAAGGAGAGGAAATTGCAAAGGAAAAATCCATCACAGAGCAGCACAACAGGGTTCTCAGCTGCCATAAAACACTCCAAGTGAAAGGGAGCTGCAAGAGCCCAAAAAGGAACAAGATGGGGAGGTGCTGCCCCTGTCATGTAGTGGGATGGCAGCAGCCCCTCCTGTTAGTTAACAGCTCCAGCTGACTGCACAGAGAACCCCCATTGCTAAGTGGAGCTAGGGCTGGCACAAAAACAGGAGACAAGGGCTCCTGCAACAGCCACTGCCCTGGGTTACCCTTCCCAGACCCCCAGGCGATGCTGCTTTCAGCTGCTCTCTTTCCACATGCTAGGGCCAGGCACAAGCTTGCACCAAGCTGCCTTCCCTTTCCTGCATCACTCAGAGACCAGCCTTGCTGCTTACCTGATGCTTCAGTCCACACAGGACCAGTCTGGACACCAGCTTCTCTCAGTTGTTCCTACTGGGACTACAGAGCTCCAGCAGTGACTACCATAGGAAGAAAAGCAGGTGATGTTAGGGGACAGGGTGCTTTAATACCAGTGCGTGGGGAGGGACAGCTGAGGCCAGGCACTGTCTCAGTGAGCCCAGCCCTGCTAATTAGCACTGATGCAGCCCACCCAGCTCCATCTGCAGCTACCTCGGCTCATGTCCTCCCACCTTCAGCACTGGTTCCCTGACTTTTGGGGCTGAGAGGAAGCCCCTAGTGGAGCCTTAGTCTTTTGGTTAATGGTTGTGGCAGGAGGCACCGAGCCCAGGGTAGCTCCTGTGTTCAGACACAGGTCGAGCTGGAGGGATGCTGTCTCCATCAGTACTTGCTGATGATCAAGGAGCAGCCTCCCAGTTTCCCTGTGCCCACCTTGGTTGAGAAGCAGGGGTGTGCAGTGGCAGGATCTGTGGTGTGGCAGAGGTGGCTCTGCAGGCAGAGCACCACATCTGCCAGCCTTCAGCCAGCTTAGCCACAAATCCAAGTGACTCCAGAGCTCCCATCCCTGCTCTGCCCTATCCCACACCACTGAAAACCAGTCTGCCCTTCCGTTGGGGTGGATCCACTGGGACAGCTTTGTGCCATTGCCCTTCCTGTTCCCTGGGTGCCTGGATTTGCAGTTTCTGCCTCCGAGTGCCAGCCAGTTAAAAAGAGAGCTGGAGGGCAGGCTGCCTGCCAGGACGCTCTGGGACCAGAAGGTGCTGGAGGCTCTGAACCCAGGCCATGGCCATTTTTGTGCAGAATCAGCCCTGTCTCTGGGAGCTCTGGGGGAAGGAGAGGAGCTGATGGCTGTGGTTATAAAATGGCTGTGGAAAGAGCTGGGGGCTCAGCATTTCCACACTATCGGCCAGTGGAATCTAAATAAATATTTACCCCTTGGCTCCTGGTATAAATAGCCGAGTGACAGAGCTGCCAGCTGGTACTTCAGGATGGCTGCAGAGAGATTTGAGCACGAGCAGAGTATTCCCAGTCACGCCGGGCTGCACAGACCTGCCCGCCCCGGCTCCGCACACCAGGACGCACCGCTCCGTCCCTCGCTGCCGCTGCCTCTCTGTGCAAGCAAAGGTTAAACGTTAACAGGAGATAAATGGCCCTAATTAAAGAGGGGCTCCTCTAATTGCTCCTATAATCCACTCTGTGTCCTGCCCCAAAACCAGAACCAGCTCCTAATTAAATTACCCAAAAAGAAATAAATCAAGGCCACTGTTCCTGAAGTCTTTGCCTTTGGCCATTGACCCCAAACCAGAATCCAAGACCTGCCAGCGATCTAGATCTGGTGCTTGAGACAAGTATCTTACTTCTACAACTGGGTCAAACCCTGAACCACCCAGAGCTCTGTGGCAATAAAAGGGCTCTGAGTTGATTTCCAGGATCTGAAATGCAGAGCAGGAGCCGAGAAATCACTCTTGTTTTCATCATCTTAATTTCTGAGACAAAAATGCTCTGCTCCCAGGCAGGTTTCCTTCGTTTGGCACGTGCTCGAAGAGCCTCAGCCCCTGGCTGGGATTCAGCGCGCTGTCATTACCATGTCAGGGACGCGCTTCCTCCCCGGGGCTTGTTCCCTCCATTCATCTCACGCAGGGTTTGCAGCGCCGGTATCTGCGACTGCACATGGGACCTGGCTGCACTGACACGAACCGAGCGCAGGAAACAGGCTTTGATCTCCCAGCTGAAAGGGGAGCGCGTGCAGCAGTAAAACCCTGTGATTGACAGGGACTGGCGCCAGCGCCTCTGACAGCAGGAGAGCCTGTGCGGCAGCGCTGGGAGAACAGCAGCCAACAGCTTGCTAAGCCAGTGGTTTCATTCCATCCTGTTGAACTGGCAGCCCGAGATGAAGGGTCGTGGTTTGAAGCTGGAAAAGGGCAGGGTGAGGCCGGACAGGAGGAAAAAAGTCTGGAATCTGAGGGTTGGGGATCCCTGGAACAGGCTGCTCAGAGAGGTGCTGGAGGCCCCATCCCTGGAGCCATTCAAGGTCAGGCTGGATAGGGCTCTGGGCAACCTGGTCTGGTGAGTGCTGGCCCTGCTTGGTGTAGGTGGGTTGGACTGGATGGCTTTCCAACCCAATATGGTCCATGACTCCCTGCCCCACCTGCACATGTTCCTGTGCGACTGGATCTGGGGGATCCTGCTGTGACAGGGAGATCGGACTAGATGATCTTTTAAGGTCCCTTCCAATCCGTAATGTTCTGTGATTCTGTGGTTCCCTGAACGAGCTCCATGAATGCCTGTGGCCTGAGCAAACTCAAGAGAAGACAACCCTGGTGGTGTATGACCACGGGGTGAGCTTGTTCCCGCAGACATGACCATTGTGACATACATGAAGCTTTTCCCTGCTTTTCTGGCAGTCAGACAGCTCTGTGGAGCAAACCTGGAGTCCGTTCTGACAGCAGAAGCTCTGGCAGAGCAATCCCATGTCTGCAGTCAATGCACCCTTCAGACAAACCCTTATCAGCAGCTGGCTGTGGGGAAGACTGCGGTAACTCAGTGCCCTTGGATGGATCACTGTTGTAACGGAGGAACCTCTTCTATCACAGTTAGAAGCCCTGACTCAGCACAAAACAAGCAATAAATCCAATTTTCTACTTACTTACAACAGTCCTTGAAGGAGACCAAACCCTACCACTGTCTATATTCAAATTGCATTTCTAATTCCGACCTCCCCCTCTCCAGAAGTGCCCTCACATTTGCTTGAACTGTGTCTCTGCCCATCAACTTGTTCACCAGAATAGCCCAGGGAAGCACCCTGGCATTTGCCATGTGCGGATCGTGCTCATCCGGGGGGATTTACACCTGGGATTTAGGTGGGGTTGTTCTACACTCAGCTCTGCAGAACCTGCACCAAAGGTCAGAAAGCTGAGCCTGGATGAGGTCTGGGTAGCTCAGATGATACCTCTTTGAGCCCTACGGCAGCGCACAGTAGCTCAGGATGTTTCTCAGACCTGTTTTTTTACCTTGTGAACGTGGGAAAACCAGCAGCTAAGCTATGTCAGCACATGTAATGGTTGTGGCTCAGCTGCATCTCCTCCAAAAGAAACCAACCTCACCACCAAGGCAGCAAGCAACGAGGCTGTGCCAAGGCAGCGCGGCGGCTGTCTAAGAAGCAGCAAGTCATTTTTAGCAGCTGACACATAGGAGCGAGGGAAAGGCTGGCCCATAGAAATGGCAAAATTCTGGCATCCCGCAGCTTGTTCAGGCTTCAAGGCAACTCCGAGATGCTCATTTTGTACTTGGAGCTGCTCCTGCTGCACCCCCTTCTGCCACTGCCTGATGCAGACGTTGTTGGGGGAAATGTGGCTGATGATCCTTCTCCCAGCCGAAGAAATGAGCTTCATCCCTTCTAGACTTTGCAGTTGGCAGCTCCTCTCCTGCTGAATGGAAAAACTCATGTTCCTGCAGAGACTGCTGCCAAGGGCGAAGCCACCACAGTGAGGGCCAGCCCAGCTGCTGAGGAGCTGACCTTAAAAGCTACCAAAGAAGGGCACCAGGACCAGATGCTGCATCTACCTGAAGGGAGGTTGGAGTGAGGCAGGGTTTGGCCTCTTCTCCCTAGGGACTGGAGGTAGGACCAGAGGAAATGCGGGTCAGGTTGTGCCAGGGGAGGGTCAGATTGGATCTGAGGAAAAACTTCCCTACAAGAGTAGGGAGGCCCTGGAACAGGCTGCCCAGGGAGGCAATGGAGGCACCATCCCTGGAGCGGTTCAACAACTGGGCTGCCAGAGTGTTTGAGGAGATGGGCTAGTGGTTGGGGGCTGAAGTGTGAATGGTTGGACTTGATGATCTTGAAGGTCTTTTCCAACCTTGATTTGATTATTTCATCTCTTCTGGGCTCATCTCACTGTCCCCAGCTGGAAGGTGTCCAGATGTGAAGCATCTACTCTCCTTCACAGCCGGCTGCAGCCTTCCAGAGAGGCGCAGCGAGAGGCAGCGGCGCCTTTGCTCAACATCGCACATCTGAGAGAAAGACACAGAGACAGGTTTGGAGCAACTCCCTGAATCACACAGAATCACTCAGGTTGGAAAAGACCCTTGAGATCATCAAGTCCAACCATCAACCCTACTCTAGAAGTTCGCCCCTAAACCAGATCCCCCAACACTACATCTAAGCTGCTTTTAAACTCATCCAGGGATGGGGACAGAAGAACAAGCATGAGTCTCAAATGAGAACAACACCAAGGGCAGAGCTGCTAGCTCGGAGAAAGGACAAGCGCTCCACACACATAAATGACAGAGGCCCCCGTCTGCCACATCTTCCCAGTGTTCTGGTTTCTCTTCCTTTAACAAAACGCTGATTTTCTGCAGAAACTTTGCTTTCATTTTCCCTTTGCTAGGAATTCCCTCTGGTTCCTCTATTCTTTCCCCTTTCTGCTTTCTGTTTCTGCCAAGATTGAAGAAAGAGGAGGGAACCAGAGGGTTGGTTTTTTTTTCTTCCTCCTAACAAAACCTTCTCACATTTTTGTTTTGATGATGCTTGACAGGTCCACACTCCTCAGAAAAAAAGACCCAAGAAGCAGAAGTCACTGAAGTTTTCCCTCCTAGTTAAAAAAAAAGAGCATTTCCACTGAAGGATCAACTAAACCACTCTGGTCTAAGTTTCTCAGATGGTCTAATCTTTGCCTGAACTGGAAAGAAAAGAGTCAATAAATGCAGGCTTGGAGGCAACACTGAAACCCTGAGTTTTGTGGAAAACAGGGCTAGGAGGTGCAAAGGTTATCTGCTGCTTTGCTAAGACCCTGCGGAGGGGTCAGCGCTGCCCCTCACTTTCAGGTTTCCCTCTAAAGGACCAGCGGGAAAAGCCTCTCTCCCCAGTTTGTTCCTAACTGGTGAACATCACACCCTCCCTGCAAAGCCCTGCCTGGCTGGGAGGCTGCTCCAGGGTAATTTAGGGCACATCAGCACATGAAAGTGAACTTGATTTGAGCCTGAGCCTCACTTGAAACTGCAGTAGCTTTTCTCAATTAACTCTGCGTGCAGGGAAGACCTTGAAACACGTTTTAAGCCGCCAGATTAAGGCTCTGTGAAATCCTTTGTGAACACTATTATTCTGGCTCACTTTAAACCTGATACCCTGACCTGACATTAATACAAGGCTTGCGACCACAACTTAGCGAGACAGAACTGAGCAGCTGAGAGGTGGTAACACTTAACTCCCTGCGGTACAGCACCCTACCGATCACTCGGTGCCGTTTCTGCTCCCTTTTAAAAACACATTTTACAGAGGTGAGGGCTGACCCCTGAGAGACATCTCTCAGTGCCTCCTCTGACCACCCTAAGAACACCCCTGGCAATGCCAGAGCCCAGGATCCACCATTCCATACAAGCAGATGATGCAGCACAGAATCACAGAACGTTAGGGATTGGAAGGGACCTCCAAAGATCATCCAGTCCAATCTCCCCGCCACAGCAGGATCCCCCAGATCAGGTCACACAGGAACATGGCCAGACAGGTTTTAAATGCCTCCAGAGAAGGAGACTCCACAACCCCCCTGGGCAGCCCCTTCCAGGGCTCTGTCACCCTCATTCGCAAGAAGTTCCTTCTCATATTGATGTGGAACCTCCTATGTTCTAGCTCACACCCGGTGCCCCTTGTCCTGTCATTGGATGACACTGAGCAGAGCCTGGCTCCATCCTCCTGACACCCAACCTTCACATATTTATAAACATTAATGAGGTCACCCCTCAGGCTCGTTTTCTAAAAGCTCATGAGACCCATCTCCCTCACCCTTTCCTCATCAGGGAGATGCTCCCCTCCCTTCATCATCCTTGTGGCTCTGTGCTGGCGTCTCTCCAGCAGCTCTGTGTCCTTCTTGAACTGAGTGGCCCAGAACTGGACACAATACTCCAGATGTGCTCTCACCAGGGCACAATAGAAGGTGAGGAGAACCTCTCTTGATCTGCTAACCACTCCCTTTCTAATCCACCCTAGGATGCTGTTGGCCTTCCTGGCCACAGGGGCCCATTGATGACTCCTGGTCATCCTGCTGGCCACCAGCACCCCTAGGTCACTTTCTCCTGTGCTGCTCTCCAACAGGTCAGTCCCCAACCTATACTGGTCCCTGGTGTTGTTCTTGCCCAGATGCCCTTGTTATAGCTCATTCAATGTCTCCCCACCCAGCTCTCCAGCCTGTCCAGGTCTCATCTCACTAGATCCAGTCACACAGTGTGGTCAGGGGTACTGAAGCAACCTGCTCTCGCTGATTCCAGTGCTGCAGGTCAAATTAGCACTACCAGTACTCCAGTCAATCAGGTATTACTGGTCACGGCCATTGAAGACAAAACATTTGATGCCACATTAGTGCTGGGCTGGGTCTGTGCATGTGGTTAATTAAAGAGGCTCAGCCAGAGAGCGGTAATTTGTTAAGCTGTGTAATTAAATTGCTGGCAATCATCTGCCTATCCCCGCACGGAGCCGCTCCTAACATGAAAGAAGGTGTTGAAGGGTGTCCGTTAAAATTTATCCCTTTGGCTGCCGCGGCGCAGTGCCTGCGTGCCGATAAGCCCAGCCATTGCCCCCGGTTATCAGACGTAGGCAGCGCCCGACACCAGCAGCTACTGGCAGACAAGCAGCACTACAAGAAGCCCCAATAACCTCAGTCTCCCCCAGAGCTCACGGCTGGATGCTGAGAGCTCAAGGAGAGCTGGGTGAGGGCTCTCCCTGGGGTGCACATGAACCTCCCTTGCAGGCAGAGACACCTCAAGGGCTGAGTCCTGCAAAATTAAGGAGCTTTCCTGGCTCCTGTGGTTTGTCCCTGTGGTTAATGCAGTCAGGCAGCACTGAGGAAGGGTCTTGTGCCTTGACAGCAGGGCGAGAGCTCCGTGCACCCTGCAGGCTGCTCCTTCACACCCTCAGTCCGAAAGATCTGGTTTAACGTTCCCTCTAGTGGATAGAGGCTGGAAATTCAAGGTGGAAATGCAAGCTGCAGGTTCAGCTCCTCGAGCAATCCCGGTCCAGGGTTTCGAGGGCCAGTGAGCTCCACAGCTGGTTTGCCCATCCCACCTGGACATAAAGAAAACCCTAAGTGAACAGCTGGAAGCTCCTGCAGCACTGCAGACTGTCCAGAATTTCGATCCCAGCATAACTGGAAACTTCTGAAGATGAGGCGTTTAAAACCCACCTGGCCATGTTTCTGTGCGACTGGATCTAGGGGATCCTGCTGTGGCAGGGGGGTTGGACTGGATGATCTCTCGAGGTCCCTTCCAATCGCTAATGTTCTGTGATTCGCAATAAACCCACGGGATTGTTTGGGGGGTTTGTTTTAAACACTGGAAAGGGAAAGGTTTCACTCTGCAGCAGCAGAAGTGAAGATCACGGTGACAGCTCCTCCCAGAGCACCGCCGCGTCCTTCGTGGCAGCTCAGCGAGCTCCGGCTTCACTCTCCCACCAGCAGCAGGCAAACCAGGATGACTTTATTGCCAATGTAAATCAGAGAAGCTCCGCTGGCTTCCGAAGAGCCCCGCAGATTTATGCCGGGAGCTGACCCAGCATCTCTATTTTCAAAACTAGGGCAGATTGAAATATGCTGGTTTTCAATAATATATTCGGGTTAACAGGGCTTTTATATTTGAGCAATTAATCTTGCGCCGGCTGAGAACCTCTCGGGACAACGTGCAAAGGTTGCTAAGAAGAGGAAAACAAACACGGTTGTGTAACTCGCTTCTCCCAGGTCTTTTCTCTCATGAACACACATTGCAGGGATGCGGCAGCGATCCGAACCCCGGCCGTAATGGGACTTGAATAACCAGAAGCATCCTGAGACATAGTGTGGAGATGGTTTGGGGGAAGGGGTACTGTTACCTCATCTTGTGTTACGGTAAAACGATTCAGAGCTGAAATATTGAGACATAAATCTGTGGTAACAGAGGAAAACCAATACTGTGCTGGGGAAAGTCGTTCCGGTTTATTGCCGGACGGTTCCCTGCTCACGTGCGGATGGGGAGGTCTGGGGCACACACACACAGAGTCACAGAACGTTAGGGGTTGGAAGGGACCTAGAAAGATCATCTAGTCCAATCCCCCCACCACAGCAGGATCACCACACGTCCCAGTGTGTCTGTGCGTGGGTTCGTGCTGGATTTAAACTCATTTTTGAGCCCCTGATGGGTGCCCCAAAGAGCCTTCCCTTGTCTTTCTGTGATCCCTCTGTCCATCTCCTCTGCCCACCTGCCCCACAGCCCCTCTGCCATCTGCCAGTGGCATCAGCCCCATCATTTCCTAACAAACACCGCAGCAGATGTTTGATTCAAAGTCCATGGAAGCAAGCCGTAGTGCATCTGCCTGCCTAGAACACACACATCTGCCTGCCCAGGCAATGACATCCAGCCTGCTGGGATCCACTTAGGGCAAACCTGTTCCATATTACCCTATTTTTCTTCACTTATCCCTTTGTTTCCTCTAAAGCTCAACTAGGATGGACACAGGGCTTTAGACCTGTACTTGCCTCTGCTGGTTTTTCCCTCTTTGCCTTTGCTATGCCCCAGCCACGCTGCAGCATCCCAGATTTACTGAGATCCTTGTGATTTAACCCTTAGCTTTTAATTCTTCCCATGGATTAAGCTGTAGAATAGCCCAGGAATACAATCAGGCAAACCGGGCACCCTGGCTTTGTGCTCCAGCCCAGGGAAGGACCACCCAAACTCCCTTCCTGAGCATGATGCCAAAGCCTGGTGACGGCAGCGCTCCTCAGCCATCGGACGTTGGGAAGTGCCTGGCTGTGATGGGAACCGTTCAGCCACATAGAGCAGCTGCATAATAGAATCATAGAATCATCCAGGTGGGAAAAGACCTTCAAGATCATCAAGTCCAACCATTAACCCAACCACTAACCCATTTTCCCAAACAGCTTGGCTTCCCAGTTGTTGAACCCGTCCAAGGGATGGTGCCTCCACCCCTCCCTAGGCAGCCTGTTCCAAGGCCTCCCCACTCTTGCTGGGAAGAAGATCCAACCTGACCCTCCCCTGCCACAACCTGACCCCATTTCCTCTGGTCCTATCACCAGTCCCTAGGGAGAAGAGGCCAACCCCCGCCTCACTCCAACCTCCCTTCAGGTAGCTGTAGAGAGCCCTTAGGTCTCCCCTCAGCCCCCTCTTCTCCAGGCTGAACAGCCCCATCAGACCTGTTCTCCAGACCCCATGACACGAGTTTTTCCAACAGCAAATAGCGATGGACTCGGAAAGAGCATGCAGGTGGCTCCTGCTTGATTAATGTGTGCAGCATCTGCTCCTCCCCGGTGGCAATCACCCTACACAAACACAGCGCTGCAACAGCAGTGCCGCGATTTACTCCTGCTGGAAATGGGAAAGCTGGCCCTTTGTGCCTTCCTTCTTTCCCTTTCTCTCTGTCTTTCTCCTTCCCCAACAAAATAATTCCCTTTGGAGCCCAATAAAGCAGATCTCATTGGTTCTATGTTCTAGCGGTAAGATGGCATTCTGCTAGGAACCGGCAATTCTGCCTCTGGCCATGAAATTCAGGTAATGACCCATAACTGAAGTAAATTAGTGTTTCATTTCCCAGCCCTTGCAGACAGCTTACTAATGGAAATTGATTTCTAGCTTTTTTCTTTTTCATTTAACATGCTCGTGGAATGTCTTTATTTTAGATTCAAGTGGTTTTCGGTGAGTTTTAGCCAAGAGGCTTGTGTTCAGGGGACCACCAAACGCACGGGGTTAATCGATGTGTTAAACAGCGCACGGGAGGGACCACCGTGGCAGGGGCATAGAACCAGCGAGTGTGTTGGGTTGGAAGGGACCTCCAAAGGGCAGCCAGTCCAACCCTGCTACACCAAGCAGGACCAGCACTCACCAGACCAGGTTGCCCAGAGCCACAGCCAGCCTGACCTTGAATGGCTCCAGGGATGTGGCCTCCACCCCCTCTCTGGGCGACCTGTTCCAGGGATCCCCCACCCTCAGATTCCAGACCTTTTTCCTCCTGTCCAGCCTCAATCTGCCCTTTTCCAGTTTCAAACCATGACCCCTCGTCCTGTCGTGCCCTGCCCTTGGGAACAGCCTTCCTCAGCCTTCTGACCGCCCCTTTCAGGGACGGGAAGGTCACTGTACGGTCCCCCTGGAGTCTTCTCATCTCCAGGCTGAAGAACCCCAACTCTCTCAGCCTGCTTCCATCAGAGAGGGGTTCCAGCCCTCTGAGCATTCCCATGGCCTCCTCTGGACTCACTCCAACAATTCCACATCACAGCAGGGACATTCTTGTAGGTGGCGGTGGGGCTCCTGCTGTCCTGGCTCACACTCATGGACAGGTTCTGGGAGAGATCCTCAGAATCACAGAATCATTAGGGATTGGAAGGGACCTCGAAAGACCATCTAGTCCAATCAATCCCCCTGCCAGAGCAGGATCACCTAAACCAAGTCGCACAACAACACATCCAGGTGGGTTTTAAACGTCTCCAAAGGAGACTCCACAACCCCCCTGGGCAGCCCCTTCCAGTGCTCTGTCACCCTCACTGTGAAGAAGTTTCTTCTCATATTTATGTGGAACCTCCTCTGTTCTAGCTTACTCTCACTGCCCCTCGTCCAGAAACACCGCTATCCTTAATAGAAGTTTGTCTCATCTTAGAGCTTCTGTAGTCTACCAAGTTCTCGTTCCCTGGAGAATGCATCAGATCAGCACAGCACATAATGTAAAAAATGAGACCAGAAAGTACTTTTATACTTACTGACTGTATTTCCACCTGCAAGTTTTACAGACAAACACATTTTATTTTCTTCTGGGAGACCAGGTGGTTTCACAGGCAGTGGGCTGGTAGGGTTAGCACGAGCGAGGTGGACAAGCAAGTCTAAATAAGCAAGCGGATTCACACTAGCCATTACTTCTGATGCCAAAGCCTTACATTTGCTTTCTGCCCTTAGGTGAAGCACGGCACTCCAAGACTAAAACTGTTGTAGTTCAACACTTTTGTTGTGTGGATTATGTTTAAGCTTTAAATCGTGACAGGGTTATTCCCATTGCTTAGTGTCGAGAGATGGGGATCTTTGCCTATTGACGAATCTTTTACAAATATGTTGTGGACACTTGTTCATCCTCATCTGCTGAAGACTATGCAAGAGTTACTACCTTTAGGAAGTCCTGACACACGGGGATACATCTATACATTGAGACTCCACTGTTCCTCAAGGAACATTATCAAACCATCTTGCTTATTATTGAGCAGAATATTAAGAAAACCCAGCAGCCTGCCAATACTTCCCAATGCTGTCACATTTCAGAACACTAAATGCAGTGGTTCTGACCACAGCAGAAATGTTCTCGATCAGTCTCCTTCATTAAGCAAACCTTGATACTCTCCTGGAAGCCCAAATCAAATCTATATTTATGATGCTCCTGAGCTCCTCCAGGCTGCCATGTCCTATAGATGGTGAAATCCTCACTGTAGTAAAAACAGCCAATTCAAACTCTGCAGCTGTCTGAACAGGACCCTAATTCTTAACTCAGAGAGTCTCATTAACCAGGTTGGTTGTAATTCCAGATATATCTATCTCAGTAGAAGCAAAGCCAACTCTAAATGTAAAACCCCCTCCTCATTAGTAAGAGGAAATACCATACCTCTTCCAGTTCTTCTCAGCTCCATTTCCTGCATGTGGAGTTTGCTTGGAGTCATTCTTATGGGAACCAGGTGCACAACTGCAGTGTCCTGAGAGGAGATCAAGAGTTAAGATGGTGGATCTGGTGTGTTGAAGTCCTTGCAGGAGGACAGATGAAGAAAAACTATTTGGGGTCTTCTGGGCTTGCTTTGGAGCAGGACCAGCAGGGTGCTGGCTGGGCAACCCTGCTGCTGGCTTTGCCAGAATGTGCTGAGCAAATGGGTGGGATGAGGCTGAGCAGGAGGATCCCAGCTTTGCAGGAGGGGCATGGGGTGGTGCTGGGCACTTTTGTGGCTGCCAAAGTACTGTTTGAGTTGGGACTGTGGGTTCCCCTGGAATGTCCTGGTCTGATGGGACTAGAGAATTACGCACACAGCTATCTCTAATCAGCGTGCGTGATGCACAGGAAGAGACTGAGCAGCCCTAGATGAGTGAGGAGAGTGAGGTTTGGGTGCAAACACCCGGCCATAAGGACATTTGCTGTGCTAAAATCTGTTTTAGCTGTAAAGTGAAACCCTCGGTACAGCTGGTTGGTAGGAAAAGTGGAGACATGAGTGTGTGCTGCGGTCAGGGAAATGCCAGAGCAGGCCCTCCCCCAGCTCAGTCCTGTGTGGTCTCAGCACTGACCTGCCCCTCCTTGGGCATCTCCTGCCACATCCCAGCAGCCAGCAGCATCCCCCATCAGTTCTTCCAGACCTGCTGGGCTCTAATCCCTTTATGGTGTTTGTGCTAGGCTCCCCGGCCCTGCTCTTTGCCTTCCCTCTAATCTGATCCCATCCAACAGTTTGTACGGGAGACAAACCACTGGGAGCTGGGGAGGTACCTGGGGAGAGGAACTGCTCTTGTTTGGGGCTCCAGGAGATGCTTTTGGGGTTTAACAACCAGGGTGACATTAGTGACCCCTCCTTGGCTCTGAGCAGGATCCTGAATCCTCTAGGATGGAGTTAAACCCAGACTCCCCATCCCAATACCTCTGCTTCCCTCTGTGCCCAGGGATTTTTCCTCCCATACTGGTGTGGGGAGGGGTCTGATAGCCAAGGCTGCAGCATCGCCAGTCTTCTGCCCTGCAGCAGCAGCAGATTGTAGCTGGAGTGAAGGCTTAAAAGTGCCCCCAGGAGGTAAGTTAGTCCCTGTTTAACCCCTTCTTGGTGGAACCTATCATGTTTCTGAAGTTTTGCAACCTGGAAACCTCACTGAGGCTGTTTTCACTACAAAGCAAAGGATCCCACAGGATCTCTGATGTGTTCTGGCCAGGTGGGGATCACTTGGGCTGAGAAATCTCAAAGTCAGAGATATAAAGTGGAAGTATTGGGGCCTTGGCCAGGCCTCCCAGGAGAGCTCTCTGGCCATGGCCGCCTGAGCTGATGATCATCATCCCCTAAAAACAGGTGCTGGGAAAGGGAAGAGCCCTGCCTCATCACTGCTGGAGATCCCTATGGGTACCAGGATGGCATCTCAGTCACTGCCCTGGAGGTGATGGTTGGTCTGTGCTAATGAAGCAGAATTAGCTTCCCTTCCTGCTGCCCTTTATCTCTGGAAACCCCTCTGTGCCAGGCTGCAGCTCAAAACCATCTTCAGCAAAGTCTTCTGGAGATGGAATCTGTGACCTTTTACTTCTACGAGGACAAGGATAGCTCTGCTTCGTTCCCACCTTCAGCTCCTCCAGCTCCTGACCTTGGACCAGTCACTGATTCCCTGAGCCGCATGCCTTGCGGTGGTTAATATTTACTGTGCCTGGCGCGGAGGGGAGCAGGCAAGAGCCCACTGATTGCAGAGCAGGGACTTGCTGGGGGTGAAACATTATCCAAGAAGCTCAAGGACCCAGGTGTGAACTATGCTGGGTGCTGTAGGAATGGCTGGGATCAGACTGTGGGAAGGAAAGTCTTGATCCCGGGGAAAACAAAGCAGTTACCCAACACTGGATAGCAGGAACGTTTCCGTCCTGCTTTCCAGAATCCCTTTTGGCATGGTGAGGTCCCTTCTTTGTAGGGTTGGGCTGGGCTGGGACCTGTCCATGTGCCCACAGGCTGGCTGCTGCCCCCAAATTGCCACAAACGCTCTGTGTTTGCCCTTCTGGGACTGGATGGGCTTTGACCAGGTAAGGGATTACTGGTGTTCATTCTGTGTGTTTTGGTGCTCGGTGGTCCCAGACACTGGAGGAGGAGCTTTGCTCCCCACACCAGACCAGAGGTGAGCGCTAACGAAGCCTGAATTTCATTTTGTTTCTCCATGATTTTGAGCCCACTGGTGCTTTGGGGTGTTTCTGCAGGGCTGGGCACAGCCTGGAAGAGCACAGGGGCTTTCACTGGGAATAAAGTGAGGCTCTCCCACACTGTCTGCCTCAGGGAGGTGCAGAGTCTTGGCCAAAGCCCCACATCCCACTCAGATGGTGTGTGGGATGGTGCTAGTCCTGCTGTCCGCTGTGAAGGATGCAGTGCATCAGGCTCTGGAAAGGCAGCTCAGCTCATCCTGGGTCAGGTTTGTGATGCCCCCCCCCGCCCCAAGGGCAGCTCCATCCTGTCCTCCCTGCTCTTCACAGGAGCTCAGCATCAACCTCTGCTTTGCCCACCCCAAGGTGGTCTCGTGGGGACCAGCTGCTGGAGCAGGATGGAGATGAATGTGCAGGACTGAGGGACCAGGCAGAGCCGCTGACAGCACCACCGTTTGCACTGGCCCAGTGGCCTGATGCAACACCTCCAGGAAATGCTCCTGCTGTGCTGCACACCCAGGGAACGATTCCTCCTGCGCTGCCACCCTGCTGGGACAATTTCCAAACAGGAAGGAGGGACTGCTGAGCTCTGCAACCAATTGGTGGCCGTGGCCCGAAAATGCCCCTGAGGGGGAAGTGACTCCACCCCAGGTTCAGCCACAGGACACCCTGCTCCTCAACAAGGACACGGGTGACACTGAGGAGCCCCTGGCTCTGCCACTGCTGCTCCAGGGAGCCTCGGGCTCGTCCCTGGGTGCTGGCATCCTGGGCACAGGCTGTGCCCGTGGGCAGTCGGGTGGGTGACGTCTGCCCTGCCCACAGCCGCTGCCACTGATGTCACCACCCAGGGACCAGCACTGCTAATTGAGTTTTGCTTCTCTCACTGCCGATCTCGTTTCCTGGTTCTTGTGCAATCGCAGATACTTTGAGGCTTCTTCCTGGTGTTTATCTGCCTGCGGGACCAAACCACCTGCAGGAGAAAAACAGGGCTGGAGTTGGGGTCGGTGCTGGGTGAGAAGCAGCGATGGGGGGCAGTTTGTGGGGCTGGGCCCGGTGAGGGGATGTCCTGGGGTTCCATCAAGCATGAAGGGGGTTTCTTTGCTGCTGCGGTGCAGATGTTTTGCAGAAAAACACTCTTGGAGATGAGTCAGACAGCCACAAGCATGAGTCTGCCTTTAGGATGGGGGCACTAGCAAAACCCCAACCAGCCTGGTCACAGAATCACAGAACATCAGGGATTGGAAGGGACCTTCAAAGATCATCCAGTCCAATCCCCCTGCCACAGCAGGATCACCTAGACCGAGTCGCACAGGAACACATCCAGGCGAGTTTTAAACGTCACGCTCTAAAGCCTTTTCTCCTCTTGCAACTTTGAAAAACTGCTGAAAACCAGAGGAGGAGAGTGCGGCACTGGGTTTGCTGGGGAGTTGTTTGAAGTCCTGCCCTCCTCCCAGAAAAAAAACACTGAGAGATAAGCGGCAGGAGGCGGCGGTGTGGGGTGTTTGCTCTGCAGCTGCCTCGGCCCCGCTTGTGCGCCGGCACCTTTGGGATGGCTCTGCTCCAATGTGCCCCTGTAATGCAGTAGCTGTGGGAAAGGGAGAAGGCAGCGGCCCGTTTAATTGAGCTAATTGAGTTGTGGGGTTGGCTCAGCAGCTGGAAGTTGATGCTGCTTTGAAATACAGGATCGGCTCAGATTCACGGCTGCTGGGTGAGGGGTTTGCACCAATTGTAAATGGGAGCAGGGCCACTGCTGTGGGTGCATAGTTCTGGGGTTCAAAGGTGTTTAACTGCGTTCTGCTGCTTCAAAACCCTTACACATTTCACTTGAGCTCAGCAGTTCCTAGACGTGAGGGGCTAAAGTAGGAGATGTCAGTGGTTCCCTGCTATTCCTCAGCCATTTGTCCCTTCAAAGCACAGTGGTCCAGGAGGCAAAGGCAGCTGCAAGGGATGGAAGTCAGGAGGGCAAGAGCATCCCTGGGGTGTCCAGGGCAAGGGGGAGGGGACCGGGAAGGTGTTAGGGGGCTGCCAGGCATCTGGTTCCTCTTGTCCCCGGGGCTCTGGCTGCCCCTATCCATGGGCATCTGGTTGTTTGCATCCCCATGGATCTGTTTTTCTGTGTCCCCACGGCTGGCCAGGCACCCTGTTCCGTTCCCAGGCATCGCACCCCCGCAGGGCACTGTCCCAGCAAAGCTTTGTGGGGTTCCAGGGGAGGACAGACCATGTGCCCCTCCCCAACTCTGCACCCCACAACCCCATAGCAGGGCTGAGGGGGCAAAACACCGTGAGAGTGCAACCCTAGAAAAACAGAGTGCTGGGAGGGAAGGAGGAAGGATGGAGGGAGGAAGGATGCAGCAAGGCGGGGCAGGAGGTGGTAAATCATATTTCCTGCCTAATGTTTGCTGTGTTTAAATAAATAACCCCAAATCTTAATGAATAACGACCTAATTAGCAAACACCTCGTTGTGTTTGGTAGCAGAGGGGAATTTCACCACCAGGCTGCTGGGTTTTGGTGGGAAACTTCCAACAAGCAGTCAAATCCCGCTGCCGGGGTCTGGCCGGTCCCCCGGGGCGGGGCAGCCCCGGCTCCACCTCCGCAGCCGCCGATAAAGGGCGGCGAGAGCGGGAGCGGGCACCGCTGGGGCCGGTGAGCGGTGGGGCTGCGGGTTCGAATCCTGAGGTGGTCCGCGACCAGGGACTCAGGGGTTCGATTCCCGAGTGGGGGGCCTCGGGTCCGAGACCATCTGGGGTTAAGGGTTTGAGTCCCAGGGAGGGCAGCTGCGCTGCGATGGGGCAGGGGGCTGCTGCAGCAGCAGAGGGGAGGGGAACTGGGACGGGGCGGATATTACATCTTGTTTTGAGGGGTTGCTTTCTAAAGGAAGGGCTCTGGCAGGGCCGTCGCCATGTCGGTGTCGCACAGCTCAAGGCTGAACAAGCTGGTGCGGGAGCAATACATGAGGCTGCCCCAGGAGGGGCTGGTGCAGGTCACCTACGTCTGGATCGATGGCAGCGGCGAGGGGGTCCGCTGCAAGAGCAGGACCCTCGACAAGGAGCCCAAGAGCATCGAAGGTAACGCAGCTGTGCAGCCCTCCAGGTGCTGAGTGACTGGGAGAGGGCTCCGAGCATCGCTGGGGGAAAGTTCTGGAGTGTTTTGGGCAGGGCGATTGGCACTTGCTCTCCCTGGCCGTGTGGCACAGGGGCTTCTGTTTTGTCGTGGGGTTCTGTAAGGTGGCAGGGAAGTATCTGTCTTGCATCACTGCGGTCAGCTTAATCCCTGATCTCTGTCATTAACTGAGTGGGAAGAGGAGGATGAGCTCCTCACTCCTTTCCACTGGGCAAACAGGGAGGAGATGTGTGGGCATCCAGGTGGGGTTTGGCACAGGGATGTGCAGTGGCTGGGGCTGATCCTGCCTCTGCCCCAGTCATACTGGGGAGTGAACACCCTGCTGCTCAGGGAGGACAGCTGGGCTCTTGAGATGTGTGAGAAAACCTTTGTGGCCATCCCACAGCACTGAGTGCCTTCTGGGCACTCCATCCCAGGTCTAAGCCAGCAGCATCTGGCATGATCCACATGAGAGACACCTTTTCCCAGTCCCACTTTCTGCTGTGTTCCTCTCCTGCCTCACAGATGTTCCCGAATGGAATTTTGATGGCTCCAGCACGGCGCAGGCAGAGGGCTCCAACAGCGACATGTTCCTGGTGCCTGTCCGCATGTTCAGGGACCCATTCTGCCTGGACCCCAACAAGCTGGTGCTCTGTGAGGTGCTAAAGTACAACAGGAAACCCGCAGGTGAGCGCCTCCAGGGCGTAACACCCCCCTCCGCCTCCGGCTCCCATGGTCACCCCCCCCGATTATTTAGGGTGTCATTTCCCTGAGGGGCTGCTTGCTCTGCACGGCTGGCACTGGGGAGCTGCTCAGGACCAAGTGCTTGGCCCGAGGCTCTGAAATTCGGGGACTGGTGATGGTGGTGGCTTGTAGGAACCTGTTTTAGCAGCACAGGGCAAAGAAAAGAGCCGCAAGACTGGAGGTCACTTGCCAGCTCCAGTGCTGCTGAAGGCGTCACCCTGTTTTTGAGCCTGAGCACTCCCAGCCCTGGGGCTGTGGGGTTACAGTAGGGGAGCTGGAAGCACCAAGGGTTTTATAATGTGCCAGGTTCATGGCTGCTCCCTTTGCTGATGGGTGGCTGCAGAAGATGAGGGAGAGGCTGCTGGGGTGCTGTGGGCTGCCTCATGGTCACCTCTTGCCAGTGGCCCTGGAGTGCCGGCATCGGCTCTTATCACCCAAGGCAGAAGTCTGTGGTTCAGAGCCTGTCCAGTCCCTCTGATAAAGACCCAGACAGAGGAGGGAGAGTTGGTTTACAGGGACAGCTGAGGGGCTCCCAGAGGGGTTACATGCGGGCAGAGAGCCAGGGATTTGCTGGAACAGCAGGGTCATGTCCCCACTGGCTGCGTGGGGGGACACATCTGCAGCGTGATGTAAATCTGCCTGGGAGAGGACAGGCTGCAGGCAGCAATGGGGAAAGACAGGGCTGGTTCCTCTTCAAAGAACCTCCTGTCTGTCAGATATGGAGCAAGTGTCATGGTGAAGATTCCTGGTCTGCCTCTTCCACTGGAATGAGAACCCCTGGCCCTAATGTTCCTGGGGCTGGAGAGCTGAGCCCAGAGCTCCCTGTGGCTCTTCCCAGGGAGGGAGCAGTTGCGGATGTTAAGTTCTCTATGGGATCTGTGGGTGGGAAACTGCCTTTCCCCTTTCTCTCATCAGTGCAGGGGAGGTGTCACCCTCCTGTGCAGCCTCATGCTGCAAGGGGTGTTGTAGCTGCTTTGGGGTCTTTTACTGTGATTTAGTGGCAGAATTTGCTATCTGTCCGTGCGACAAGTTTTTCAGCCCTGTTGTTTAGGTCCAAACTCTCAATCCCTTTGCCTGGCACGTTTTCTCCTGTCAGGGTGGTTCTGTGATGTCTTCCTCAGTACCTTGAATGGCCGAGGCAGGGCCACCAGCTGGGGTGCAAACCAAAACCACAGAGAAAGAGAAGGATAATTCAGCTGAGCCTAGTGGAAAGAGGAGGCGGGGGGGGGTAAGCAGTGGTGGGGGATGTGTAGCTCTTGTTCTCAGACCTGCCTTATGCCCATAGGACAGGGCTAGGGTATGGTCCTGGTCTCTTGGTGTGTTCATGGACCATCAGTGGTGGTTTAGGGAGGCTAATTAAACCCTCTTGGCCAGGGGCCTGGTGCTGTGGCAATGGAATAGCTCTGTGAGGAGGAACCCAGTGAGCAGAGAGTGTTGCAGAAGAGGGGGTTTGTTCACCCCATTCCTTAAGGCTTCTGTGGGAAGCCCTCCACAGCACTGGACCCTCAATCTCTGAGTGAGATGGAGCTGAGTGTAGTGTACACAGGTCTAACCTGGGCTCTCTCTGCTCCCAGAGACCAACCTGAGGCACACATGCAAGAAAGTAATGGACCTGGTTAAGGACAGCCACCCCTGGTTTGGGATGGAGCAGGAGTACACGCTGCTGGGCATCAACGGGCACCCCTATGGCTGGCCTGACAACGGCTTCCCCGGTCCCCAGGGTGAGTACCCCTACCCTTCCCCAACCTCAGGGCTCCCTCAGCTCTGTCTCTGCTGTCCCCAGCCTAGAGTGCAGGCTGACAGCAGGCAGGAGCAAGGCTGAGGTCAGGAGCTGTTTGGTTCCCTATGGCTCACATGAGCTGGCCGGCAGTGCCGCTCCCGCCGGACCCTGGTTGCACAAACAGCCTGGCTGCAGGACTTGTTTGGCAAGGACTAGAGAAGCCAACAACCCCAGGCTGTTTGGGAAGGGCCCTCCTGCAGTGGGGAGTGAGGCCCAGCGCCTCCACTGCCTCCTGGGAGAGGGCCAGGGGGTTCCCGACCTGACTTAATCTGCCTTTTATGGGAAATGGCTGCTTTCAACATCTCCCTTCCCCCAGGCGGGGGAGAACATCTTTGTCTGACCTGCTTGAATGAGGAGGAACTGTGTAGAGCTGCACCCAGATGGGTATTTTGAGCCATGTCAGAACAATCTCAGAAACTCGATGTGCCTCGAGGGTCAGCGAGGTGCCACCGCGGGGTACAGCAAGCCAGGCTGTCCTTATCTCCTGGCCACCTCCCGCTGCCTTACAAGTCCTGTTTAACTGCTCAGATAAGGCTGAGATTGCCCAGATGAATTGTTCCTGCTGCTGGTCCTGGAGCAGGGATCAAGGGCTCGATTCCTGCATGGAGGGCAACATATTCAGTTCCTCAAAACCCTCTGCAGATGATGGCTGGGATTACACTGCCATGTTGCTGTTGCTGGGGTGGTGACTTCTCTTTCCTTTCCAGGACCCTATTACTGTGGGGTTGGAGCGGATAAGGTGTATGGCCGTGACATCGTGGAGTCCCACTACAAGGCCTGTCTGTATGCAGGGGTGAAAATCTGTGGCACCAATGCAGAGGTGATGCCCTCCCAGGTAGGTGTGGACAGATCTCCTTGGGTGGGTACGAGTTGCTGTGAGGCTGGAATAACCCAGCAACTGCAAGATGCTGAATCCAGTGACTCCCCACACTGGTTTGGTCTAGGTGGGAGCAGTTGCACCAATGGGTTGAAAATATCAAAGTTTGATACCCTCAACTCCCCCCCAGTTTTGGGCCAGGCAGGTGGAATTGCAGCCCAACAGAGCTGCAGGTGAGCTCTTGCACAGCTCAGCCTGAGCTTGGGCAGCCCATGCAGATCTGGATGCTACTCTATACTTCCCCTATTCCATGGAGTAGGGGTGTAGGGGACTGTGGGAGCAGCATGTGGGTAGTGATGGGTTTCTGAGTCCTGCTCCTCTACCCTGGGAGCCAGCTCAGATTGGGGCATAGAACCCCAGAGTGGGTTGGAAGGGAGCTCAGAGCTCACCCAGTGCCAACCTCCTGCCATGGGCAGTGACACATCTCACCAGACCAGATTGCCCAGAGCCCCATCCAGCCTGGCCTTGAACACTTCCAGGAATTGAGCAACCACAACCTACCTCCCTGGGCAACCTGTTTCAGGGCCTCAGCCCTCTCACAGCGAGGAATTTCCTTCTAAGATCTTATCTAAGTCTTCCTTTTTTCAGTTTAAAACCATCACCCCTCATCCTATCCCTACGAGCCCTGACACAGGTCCCTTTCCAGCTTTTGTGTAGCCCTCTTCAGATACTGGAATGCCACAAGAACACCCCCAAATCCCAGCCTGCCCACACAGCAGGGGGATTCCAGCCCCAAATGATCTTCCTGGCCCCCTCTGGAGGCTGTGGAGAGCTCCTTGGAGGATGAGGGCTTATTTAGGAGTTAGCCCAAGGGAGTCCCTGATTGCTTGAGATGGGTGGCCAGAATGACCAACAGCTGCGTAGCCCCTGCAGGCTGTGAATCCCTGACTCGTGCTGCTGATGTGGTGGTGATAAGCAGGGGCTTATCTGTGGTGTAACTGAGGCAGGACTTTCAAGGACCCTGTTGTTTGCCTTGGCTTTTCCAGGGTCCTTCTTGGCTCCTCTCTGTGTCCTGGGCTCAGGCAGGCCGTGACACCGGCTGTGAACACGTCACCCTTTGCTTAGTCACTGAGAGTGGTGCCAGCCTGGCCCTGCGCAGGAAGGAAGCAGCCCCAGGAAGGACTAACAGGCTCCTCGATTGTCCCCTGCCCTGTTCCTCGGGGTGGTTTGGGGGGTCCTGCACACCAGCAGCTCCTGCACCAGTCTGTGAGGCAGCCTAGTGCTCAGTTACTTCTGTTTGTATTGAAAACCCACTGCTTCGCTCTGCTCAGCCATGAGCAGCTCATTTCCTCCATCTTTCTGCATGTTTTTGTGTGTTGCTTAGTTGGGTGTCCCCATCCCTGCTGCTGATTCCCCGGCGGGGAAGCTCAGCCATACCCCAGGCTAGCAGCTCTTGCTGGGAGGTGACTGGGATGTGATGGTTGGAGAGGCATGGACCTGCCTGTTCTCACTGGTGCATTCACTTGTCCTTTCCAGTGGGAATTCCAGGTGGGCCCCTGTGAAGGCATCGAGATGGGGGATCACCTCTGGATGGCTCGGTTCATCCTGCACCGCGTCTGTGAAGACTTTGGGGTTGTGGCTACTCTGGACCCCAAACCGATGACTGGCAACTGGAACGGCGCTGGGTGCCACACCAACTACAGCACCGAGGAGATGCGTAGAGAAGGGGGGCTCAAGTGAGTCCAGGGAATGCCAGGGATTTACCTGGGAGGTTTGAGGTATCCTTGGCCATATGCAGCTACCTCCAGCACATGGGAGCTGGGGCAGCACCAGGCAGGGCTGGGGCTGTCCCAGCTCGTTTTATCTTCAGAGCAGCTGAGTGTCCCCTAGGATGTCCTTGTCTTTCCTCAGAAGGAGGGATTGACATGGGGACATGCCTCAAATAGAGCTGCTGACCAGCTCACCCCCTGTTCTCTCCCGCAGGCACATCGAAGCAGCCATCGAGAAGCTGAGCAAGCGTCACGACTACCACATCTGCGTCTACGACCCACGGGGTGGCAGGGACAACTCCCGGCGTCTCACAGGCCACCACGAGACGTCCAACATCTTTGAGTTCTCCGCCGGCGTGGCCAACCGGGGCGCCAGCATCCGCATCCCACGCCAAGTTGGCCAAGATGGCTTTGGCTACTTTGAGGACCGGCGGCCAGCGGCCAACTGTGACCCCTACGCAGTCACCGAGGCCATCATGAGGACGACGGTGCTCAATGAGACTGGGGTGGAGACCAAGGACTATGCTGACCACTGAGGCAGTGGGGTGGGCGCAGGGTTTTATTTCTACACTAGGTTATTCTGGGGGGGTTGTGCCTGGGCCGGGCCCTCAGCTGCAAGCCCAGACTAGGTAGGAACCTCGCTTCTGGTGTAGTGAAACGTTACGTTAGAGATCGATGAGTATCTGTTTTATAGTGAGACGGAGGGGCCCAACCTATTTTCTCAACCACTTTATTTTGTTCCTGATTCTAGGTCATAAGAGGGGAACTGTGTTTGGTGTGTTTTTTAATAACACACAGAGTGACTTTAATTCCTGGTGGACTTTACACTGTACTGTACATAGATGCCTGCATGGAAGCTGCAGCTGCTGCTGTTTGCACCTGCGGAGGGTGGGTGCTGCTTTTTTTCCATATCTCTGTCGCAAGGAAATGATAATAAATAATGGGCCAGGCTGCCTGGCAGCAGGTTCAATCTTTCTGCAGCTCCTACAGATCCATGCAGGATTTAATCAGTCTTGCTGAGGGGTTGCAGCCACTGAGCTGCTGTCACTGGCTCTGGAGGAGCTGCAATGCTGGAGGATCCTTGGGGCAGGTGCCTGGAGCTGCCTCACCCCATTTGCTGGTGGCCCAGAGACCATCTCCTTCCATCGTGATTCGAAAGGCAAACAGAGCGTCTGGGCTGAGCAAACAGTGGCTGGGGCAGCAGCTGGCAGGCGTTTACACAGGGTGTGTGATGCTGAGTCAGCAAAGCTGGCCCCTGCACTGGGCAGTGAGCCACAGCCCTCCTCTCAGGGACATCTTCTTTGGGTGAGGAAGGGGAGTCTGGGGACAACCCTGCTGCACCCTTGGAGGGACATGGGTTGGAGTTCAGAAGGGGTGGGTATTGCAAATTTTACTGGTGGTGTAAAGCAGCCTGTGTTAGAGGGGGGTGGTGCCAATATCCCCAGGTTTTGGGGTCCCTTCATGCTGCAGCTGTGGCAGCAGCTGGATGCAAGTGCAGAGGACAGCTCTGCAGTCCTGGGGACACCTTGACAGGCAGGGCCCTGGGACAAACCTGCAGAATGTAAACCAGCTGCAGTCATGAGAGGAAGCAGCAGCACAAGCAGAGGGTGTCACATCCACTCCAGTGCAGGAGGATCTTGGAACTGGTTTGGTGTTTATATTTGAATCCCACACAGGTGATCCTCAGTCTCTTCTGCAGGTCAGGGAGAAGCCAGTGGAGCTTGGAGCTGGGGAGGAATGGCCGTGGTCCCCATTGCAGGCAGCCAGAAGCCCCTGGTGCCTCTGAGCTATTCAAGAATTAATGTCCCCCACTTCCCACCCTAAGAAGGACATATTTCCCTTCCAGAAACTGCTGTTCAGCACATCCAACATTCTTCATCGAAACCACAACAATGTCTTGTTTTCCACTCATTTCTATGATGCATTTAATGAGTCATTGGAGCACTGGGACAGCAACTGCTGGATACAGCTGGAAAATCAATAAAGAGCTATGTCTGGAGCAGGAAGAATGGTGTTTGCTGCCCTGACTGCCCCACTGGCTCAAAGCACAGCAGCTTTCCACAGACAGCCCCTGCTAAATGTGGGCAGCAGTGGGGATCTACATGGCCACCATGGAAGCACCTTCAGGTGCTCACAGCACCCGGGACATCCAAACACTTTGTGCCTGTGCTGCGTCTCGCCCTGCAGGTCCTCTCTGGCAGGGGACCCTCCTCTTCCCTGGATGACACTGAAACCCCAAGGGAGTTCCCAGAGGCACAGGCAGGGCTTTTCCCTGAGTTAGGCTCAGCCCTGGGCACTGTTTGCTGCCTGGTAGTGCTGCTTAACGCTCAGACAACACACTGCTCCCCTTTGCCAAAGCACAGATCCTCTTGCCTCTGTGTTTTGAGGTCAAAATGGGCCAGAACCCATGGTGGTGGGGTTTTTCTCACAGCAGGAATGATCCCCCACCACAGGGGAATCAAGACACCAGCACATCCCCACCATTCGCCAGTGCTGGAGTGGAAATGTAGGGTTTGGCAAAAGTGGGTGCATCTGTCCAGGGTGCGGGTGTGGGGTGGTCCTCGGGGTCCTGGGCATGGTCAGAGCCCAGAACAGAGGAGCTTGGGCTGGCATCCAGTGCTGTGTTAGAAACAAGACGTTTGCCAACCACCTCCTTGGGTTTTCTTCTCATTTCACTGTGCTTGCTGCTGCAAAAGGAGGGTCGTTGGGTACAACCAGGGGAGCAGCCACAGGGGCTTGAGGACACGGTGTGGGGACAGTGTCCCAATCCCCACCCAAGGCTTGGGCAGCAGGAGAAGGGACCAGCCAGGAGGGTTGGGAAGGGATGCACCAGCACACCCAGTGCTCTGTGCTGGGGGAAGAGCAGTGCTGGGATCCCCAGCACTGGGGTTCTGCTGGGGTACAGGTTGGGGACTCCAGGGCTTTCCCGATGGAGAACCCCATGGGGTCTGTGCTGGGGGAGAGAGGAGAAATGAACCGTATCAGCGTGGGGCTGATCCACTGCAGCCCCTCGCAGAGGTCCCACAGCCTCGTGGGGGTGGCAGGGGAGCAGGAAGGGGATTTGGGGTGTGGAGGAGCTTCCTGGGGTTTGCTGCCCTCCGCAGGCTCAAACAGACACAGCAGCGGGCACGGGGGCCTGTGCCCTGTTCCTCCCTGTCTGTGTCCTGTTCCACTACTCTTTGCCCTGTTAACCCCTGTCTTTGCCCTGTTCCCCCCATCTTTGCCCTGTTTCCCCCAGGCTTTGCCCTATTCCCCAGAGGGGATGGCTGGTTGATTGAGGTTCGGTTCCTAAATCTGGGTGATGCCTGGACTCTCTTCAACACCAGCTCCTTTATTTCAGGCTCCCCTTAGGATGCCCCATTATGCCCAAACAGACTCACTCACCTTTACCCAGTCCTGCATTTCCACACAAACACCCCCAGACACTGGGACATAACTGCCCCTTCGGGCTCTTTCTTCTACCCATCCCATCCCCAGCTGGAGCTGGGTGCTGCCAGGGGTTCAGCACTCCTCAGTACAGCTGGCCCCAGGGCTGTGACCCTGTGAATGGACAAGTGACCCTGTGAATGGACAAGCAGCCCTGTGGGCTACCACGCTGGGACACGCCAGGACCAAGTGTTCACTGTGGTCCCTTCCTTCAGCCAAAGCAGTGAGTGCCCTGAGAAGGCACCAAGCTGAGGACATGCAGGATGGGCAAACAGTGTGACCACCCCAAGATGGGGAGCGACAGCACAGGGACTTGGAGTTTTCTCCATCTTCAGATCTTTTTATCGCTATAAGTTCCAATCACTTTGAATTCAGTTAAGACCTTCAGGATTTATTTCTGTTTCCAAGCTGGTTATAAAGAGGCCATTAGGATTCCAGATCTGCTGCTAACAATCACCCAGAGCCGCTGGCCAGCAGCAGGGAGCTCTGGGGAGAGTAAAGACCTAAACTAAAATGTCAATAATAACTTGTTTCACCCCCTCCCTGTCTCCCAGCCTGCACAATCTGCTTGGCTCTCGCTATCTTAATGAGCATTAAAATAGTTTCCAATTAGATCTACAGAAAATTGATTTTTGTTCCACTCAGAAGCTCAGTCTGGCCTTTAAAGGCCACTGATCATCATTTGGGCTTGTCTACGAGCATCTTTGATCTCAAATGCTCTTGGCACATCAAGACATACAGCTCATTGCCAGCAGTTCTCTGCTTTGGTGGATGGAGTGGGACAGGCATCAGCAGCACCCCATGTGCCAGGAGGGGCATGAGGGAGGGGTTTGGCCATGGGGTCCGTGAAAGAGCCCCTGAGCTCAGGGTGGGACTCCCTGTGGACACCTCAGCAACAGCAGTGCCTTGCAGAGGGGGTTGTGCAGGCAGGTAACACACCATGGGTTTGCTCAGCAACGTGACCAACCCTCATGGCATCACTGCTGCTAAAGTCCCTCTCCACGTGGAGTGTGGGGCTCAGTCCCAGCTGCTGTGTGGGAAGGGTCATATTGGCTTGCCAGAGCAAGGGGATCTATTCTAGGGGGTGAGATGGGCCCAGCAGCTGCAGTTACCCCTTCTGCCTGCCTCGGGTCTGGATGGTGCAAAGCTGAGAAATCAGGGGCAACACGATGTCCTGGGGCAGAACCCACTGTCTGGGGGCTGTTTGTGGCGGGCTGGAGGTCGGTTTGTGGGGGAGACATCCCCTGGCCATATGTGGGGACAGGCAGTGGCAAACAGCCTGGGGAACTTGATTCCTTCTTTAGTCCCTACATGCTGCAGCCACTGAGAGGTGATGCTGGTGGTGCGGTGTCTGCAGGGGACAAAGAGATGCTATTGCTATTTTATTTAAGCTTTGTGGTTCCTGTGGGTGCTGAGGTTGCTGCAAGGAAGGCAAGCTGTGAAATCCTAACAGCAGAGCTTGCTAAGAGAAGGAGGGTCAGGCCAAGATGGGCTATGGTCAGGCAGGAGTCTGCAGGAGAGACAACTCAAACCTCAAATGAGGTGTCTTCTGCTGCTGCTGCTGCTCTGGTCTGATAACAGAGGTAGCCCAAATCGAATGGTTTGTTGGCCTCGACTGGCGTCACGGGAGGTGTTCGCAGTGGCTGCAGGGTCAGTGCGTGGCAGGTTTTAGGATGGCTCTAAAAACAGCTGCAGGTAAGGCTGAGCTTGGAATATTTGCCCATGGGAGGAGTGTGCAAAGGTGATGGGTGCTGTTGAGTTTAGCTGTGTGGAATCAGACACACAGAGTCTGTGTCCCTTGTGCCCACAGGGCACACAGGTCATCACAGCAGCTCTTCAGAGCCTGGCATGTCCTGCTCCCGTCTCCCCAACCTTCTAGGGAAGGGGAATGCTCTCAGGTCTCATACACAGCCCACTACTGCTCTGCCCTGAGCTGCTGTTAGCTGCTTTCTGACCAGCTGTGCTGCAGTAACACACTGCTCTTGGCTTTCAGTGTAATGGGGGAAACCCCTAAGTTCCTGTGTGGCTCCCTATGGTGGGTGCTCTGCCCTCCTGGCTGCACTCACGCGATGTTTCTCTGCCAGGCTGCACCCTTGCACTGAAGGCTCTTGCCTCACCCCTTCTGAGACCCTGTGCCAGGCTTCAGGCCCCACTGTCCCAATGGGTAAACTGGGTGATGACAGCTTGGCAGGTTTCCCCACAGTGGGAGTGGGGAGCAGACACGGGCTAGCAGAAGCTCAGCTCCCAGCAGTGTGAGGGGTGTGGGGGCAGGCAGAGCAATGAGGATGCACTGAGAGTTCCTTGATTTCATTTACTCAGTGGGGGCAGATGCTGGCTGCTTCCCCACGACTGGCCCTGGGACACACCAGGGGTTTAGTTCTGGCATCACCCTGCACCCACAACGGGTCTGTGTAGGTGAGCTGGGCAGTTGTCCTCTATACACAGAGCTGGGGGAACGCAGCCAGGAGCTGCTCCTAGAACCTGTCACAAGCTGTTCTTTCCTCTTCTTATGTTTCCCAGGGGATAATGGGTTTGATTTTGCCAGCTGGCTCCATTCAAGGGCCACAGAGACTGCCTGCATGAGGTTGCCCAGTCACCTGGTGAAAATGTATTGTAGAACCACCTTCAACCACCTCAGCTGGCAGCGTCACAGGCTGGGAGGAGATGTCCAGCACGTGGTTCTAGCATGAGCAGAGCCTCCCTCAGCTCCTCACACGAGCAACAACACGGTGTGGCTGCCTGGCTGGGACAAGCATTGCTCTCATCATGGCAGCAGAGGAATTTTTAATGATGCCTCCTGCCTGTGCAGGTTTGTGGGATATGAGTCACCTGCCAGGTGACAGTCTGACCTCATCTCAGTGACCTCTGAGCCTGGCTATTTAGCTCTTGGAACACTAAATCAGCCAGAGCTGGGGAAAGGGATATTTTCCATGAGGGACAATCCCTGCATAGCCCTGCTGAGCAGCTGGGATGAGCAGGGGTGGGAACAGCAGGGAGCTGAGGGGGTAGACACTTGTGCCCCAATGCTTTTCCCCTCCTGAGCAGCCAGACAGCCTTTGGAAGGAAAGGAGTGACTTCACAAAGAAAAATGTTGTGCACTGATGGTGCCCTGAGGCTCTAGAGGCAGCTTGGGCTGAGAGATTAACTCCTTCCCCTGCATGGCTGCTTTCTGATCCCACATGGGGTGTCTGTTCTTGCTGTTGGCCCTTACCCAGGCCCTGGGCAGCGGGGAAGGGGCTCAGCACTAGGCTGACCTTAAGCTGTGGATGTGGGGGGTCGTTCAGAAGGGGACCCTGGGTCATGTCACTGGGTGTGGAGCTGCTCACTCTGCTGGAGTCACTTGCAGGGGTCAGTCACCCTGAGCTCCAGACCTCAAGATGTGCTTGCCCCTGCCCCAAGCCCTGGTCCTGCTCAGACATCCCACTCCAGCACGTGCCAAGGGGTTGATCTGTGCTCCTGGGGATCAGCTGCAGAGACACGTTTTTCCACGCTGGTAACTGATATTTTTGCTCTAGACACAGAGAGTAACCGACGACAGGCAGGAGAAGGCAGTGTTTCTCTGAGCAGTGAGGAGATGTGACCTGAAAGAGGGAATGGGATTCTCTGTGAGCTGGCAAAGGCAGCCAGGTGTAGGAGAGGAATGTGGGTGCTGTGGGGTGCTGTGCGGTGTCAGCTGGGTGGCTGACATGACCCTTGGTGCACCATGTCCTCTGCCCAGACACCTCTTCCTGGGCTATGTGGGATGCTGGGGGTTTTCCTGATCCAGGACAGGGTCCATCCTGTAGTTCTTTATCATATGAAATTGAGACATCTGGGCTGGTTGGGCAAATTAATCCTAGCGGGGGGCTACTGAACTGCCCAGAGATCCACTCCTCTTGCTGGCAGCCAGTCTTAGGTGTGACCATTGCTGCCTTCTGTCCACAGTCCCTCTCGACTGAATGCTGTCTCCACCACAGGCTGTCTCCCACCCCACAGTCCTCAGCCATTTTTGGGGGGAATTCAGTGGATTTAGGTGAAAGATGCGATCGTGGACTTTGCCTAGGAGTGCCTGGTGAGATGTCACCTCCCTGACAGTGAATCTGTAGTGGGGTGGTGATCTCCACGGTACCAGATGTCAGGAGCATGGGCAGAGCTGTTGGCTGGGGTCATTTTCCCAGTCACCTATATTGGGATGTCGTTAGAGGAACCTATTACAAGGGAAGAAGGAAGCACAACCAGGCAAGGAGAGGAGATGTGAGATCCAGCTCAAATACAGGATCATGCTCCTCACGGGGGAGTCAGGTGGGGCTGGAGATCACAGTGCTGTTGGACCCTCTGCCTGCTCAGGAAACCTCTTGGGGTGGCAGACACCCAAGTATGGGGCTGTCCCACTCCTGCAGCTCAGTTTTCCCTGAAGGGATCCCCACGAGCCTGGATCTCAGCCTGCTCATACTTGCCAGACAGCGACTGCCGCCTTTCCCCCACGCTGTGCAAACCCGAGCCCAGACACACGCAAGGTTTGCAGCGATGGAGAAATGCAAACCTCCGCATGGTGCTGGGGGTGCGAGAACCCAGCCCTTGGCTTCAGTCTCACCTTGGTGAGGTCCTGCTGGGATCCTCCTTTTCCAGAGCCCCTAGGCAAGGACAGACCAACCACCATCCCTACTCTGCCCCATAAGGAAGGAAAAACAGGATTCCCACCATCCAATCCTCTGCCCCAGCCCTGTGCTGAGTAACAGCAGCTCTTTCTTCGAGGGAGGAGATCAGAAATCCAGGAGGTGTGATTAGAATGGTAAGAACAGTAATTAATGCCCTGCCTCTCTCTAAGGATTTTCCAGTGCTGCTCTCTGGGTGATGGCTGAGTATTAACTACCCAAAGCAACAGCACCCATGTGAAGGGGATGGGTGCCAGCTGGTTCATGGGACTCCCTCAGCTGGGGACTTGTTCTCCCTGCCCTAATCTTGAAAGGAAGGAGCTGGTTTAGGAGGGATGTCCCTTCCCCAGAGGGAAGGTTAATCTATGGGGAGGGTCTATGTGGCACCCGTTAGGAGCTCAGTTGCTCTCTGGCGATGTGTCTGCACATCTGGGGATAAAGACCCTGCAATGCATCAATTCCTGTGTGTACATGGGAGGCTGCTCAGACACACATGGGTTTCCACAGATGCTGATCCGCAGGTCTGTGTAGGTACCAGCCAGCACAGTGGTGCAAAGGCTGGGGAAAAGGCTCTATGGGGAGAGGCCTGAGCAGCTCAAATTGCTCAGTTCATCGAGGACATGGAGAGGTGCCTTGATTTTGATGCGTAAGTACCATCAGGAGGAGAAATTACTTGATGCTAAAGGATTCTTAGATGTCAGAGATGAAACAAGAGCCAGCAGCTGAAGCTGATGCCTTCTCAAGTTGGACTAAAAGGCGGGCATACATGGGTGAGCAGTGGCAGACAACTGCCCAGGCACATGGCAGAGGGCTTTGTTCCTTGTGAAGAGTCATCTCACCTTTCTAGAAGAGGTGCCTCAGCTGGTGTGTCCTGCAAAGGGGCACACATTACAGTATGAGGGCAGGCACACGGTGGTTATTATGCTGTTACGGTCCCTAAGATTTTATGAGGTTTTTTCTCACTCCTCAAGATGTGAGGCCTGGGGCTGGGGCACTGTCTGTGGGTACAGGGTTAGGAAGAACCCATGCGATGGAGCCTAAAGCTGCTGCCTGGCCCACTGGCAGAACCCTTAATCACTTAACTGCTCTCTTCTTATTGACCCCTGGAGTGGGGATGGTGGCCCTCACGTCTAGGAGTCCTGGTGCAACTGTGGGGTCTATCACAGACTGGTGGGGGTTAGAAGAGATCTCTGAAGATCATTTAGTCCAAAACCCCTGCTCCAGGAGGTTCACTCAGAGCAGTAGCAGGGAGATGCAGTTCTAGAAGTGGCTGGGAGCTGCTGCAGAACCCCAAGATATGGAGATCCCTGAGCTTCATACGCCACCAATGGGACACTTGGCTCCAGTGCCACCATGTGCCCTTGGGAAGGGGGTCTGGGAGCTGCTTCACTGGCCTGTGAACCCACAGAACAGAGACAGGGGAACCTTGGCAGTGGCCTCCTGCAAGGAGAGGGCAGGTGTGCAGGAAGGGGCATTGAACCACCCTGCGCATGGCTGACCTGGTGGAAGGTGTCAGTCCACAGCAAATGAGTTGCTGCGCTGCTGGTATCAGATGACAAGTTGGCTGATCAGCTAAGAAGCACCGAGGTACTAAGCGGAACAGCGAAGTGATTTGGAAAGGTAATAACTGTTAAGTGTAATAGAAATACACGGGTGTTATGGATTTTACATCTATACATAGACCTATAAAAGAGTTGCTGGTGGTTTATGACTGTGTCAGCAGAGAGCTCTCTGGGCTCGCTGTCCTTGTGTGTATTTCAGTCCAAGAGAAGCCTCAGCATCCTAATGGCAAATTCTTGGTCACTCAGCTTTGCTGCTCTTCCTCCGCTGCGGGGCTGCAGTGGGCTGGTCTCCCCAGCAGTGAAGCTTCTGCCCCAGTCACTCACTTGGTTTCCCATTAGCAGCAGGGAAAGAGGTTAGAAGAGCAAAAAAGAGAACACTTGAGGATTGAGAGAACAACCTCCTCATCCCCTTCTGACAGAGGAGTCAGAGAGCAGCATGGGCAGCACATGTCTGGGGTACCCCCTTCCCAGCACCCTGCCAGGCTGGCCAGGGTCACCCCTGCCCACTATGAGTCTGGCCAGGGTTTCCCTTCCCCAATACCCCTCCACTCTGCAGGAACAGAGTGGGTGGAAATGACGTAGCAAGCTACACATTCCCGCAGGGGTAATGTGCTGCTGCCTCACCCAGAAGCGCTGCCGTGGTTAAACCCTGTGTCAGTCACGGCTCAGGTGTTCTCGGGCATTTCCGCAGTGCCTCTCGCTGAGGACTCCCTGGTCCTGCTCAGCTCAGCCCCCCTGCATGAGGTGATCGTGTAGAGCACGGGGGAAACTGAGGCACAGTCAGGTGAGGCTGGGCTGGGTCACTGGGTGCAGCTGCAGAACAAGTCTGGAAGGCTGAGAGGAAGAGATTTAAGTCATAAAACAGTGCCTGTGAAGTTTTCATATCAAAATAACAGGTAGTACAAGACCTGCAGCTACAGCTGATCCCTTTGAAGGGTATATTTTGCACCCACAGCAGCTTTCCCAGGGCCTGAGGTCGAAGCTCATCTGTGCCACAGGCTGAGGTGCCAGTGGGACTGTTTTATTGATAATTTAGTATTTTTTAAATAACTACTGTGCTCTTTACCAAGAAATTTCACATAGCCTAAAGTCAGGGGAAAGTGATGACATCTGAGAGGAAGATTTTCTTCTACAATCAGTCTTGACATTTGTTGGAGGGGGTTTTTTCCTCTGTTTTTACATTTCATTTGTAATAAGGGGAAAAGGAGGAAGAGAGAGCAAATAGAGCCGAGGGGAAGTGAGATTTACCACCAGCATAACTAACCCTTTACGATTATTTGTTTTAAAGCAAAACAATAGTCCAGAACGGCAGGAAAGGGAATATTTTGCCATTTACCAAACATCCTTAGATTATTTTTGTTTCGCCTACTCTGAATTCAGGTGCCAGTGACTCTGCGCACTAGGGCGACTGTGAGGCACGTGCAGGTGAGTGGGGAGGAGGGAACGTGTGACTCCAGTAAAACCCTCCTGAACCCAGCACCACCAGGCACATCGGGGAATGATGGGTGCCCCAGCACCGCAGGCATCAAGTGTATTGACTTCTGCCATCTAGTTAGGTCTTACTGCTGCACACAGGGGTCTGGGGGGTGGGTTAATGCTGCAGCATCGCTGCCAGCCATGTCCTAGAATCATCAAGGTTGGAAAAGACCTTCCAGATCATCACCCTACAAGCCCCAACCACTAACCCATCCCCTGAAACACCCTGGTTGCCCTGTTGTTGAACCCCTTCAGGGATGCTATTTCCAACCCCTCCACGGGCAGCCTGTTTCAAGGCCTCCCCACTCTTTCTGAGAAGTTGTTTTTCCTACAATCCAATCTGAATCTCCCCTCACACAACCTGATCCCATTTCCTCTGCTCCTATCACCAGTCCCTAGGGAAGAGAGGCCACCCTCTGCCTCACTGCAGCCTCCTTTCAGGTAGTTGTAGACAGCAGTGAGGTCTCCCCTCAGCCTCCTCTTCTCCAGGCTGAACAGCCCCAGCTCCCTCAGCCTCTCCCCATCAGACTTGTTCTCGAGACCCCTAACCAGCCCAGCTGTCCTTCTCTGCCCCCTCTCCAGCCCCTCCATGTCCTTGCTGTACTGTGGTGCCCAAACTGCCCCCAGTACTTGAGGTGGGGCCCAGTATAGGGGCAGGGTCACCTTTTTGGTCCTGCTGGCCACACTACTGCTGATGCCAGCCAAGGGCTGCTGTATTGCTGTCGCAGCACACCGCTGCCTGTCTTGCAGCCCTGTAGCTCTAGCTGTGCCACAGCCCGCACAGCCGGGGCCCAGGCGCCTTTGTTTGGCTCCTGGCGCAGGAATCTTTTTCATTCACAGTGTGACCTTGGGCGAGTAATTTGGCCCTGCTTAAAATTAACTTTTCTGCAAACAAGGCACATAGATGTCGGTGCGTCAGGAGAGCTGCGGCGCAGCGGGAGGGGCTTGGGGCTGGTGAAAGGGGCTTGTTTCACCCTAAGGTATCACACCCCTGATGGCCCTGTGGAGTGAGGGTGCTGCCCCAGCAATAGGGTGGCCCCACCAGCCTGCAAACCCCAAATCTTCAGCCACTTTCCATGGAGGAATAGGGTTTGGTAAGATCTGCTGTAGCTCAGGTTGCTTTCACCCCCTTCTCAATTTGTTTGTTTTTGCTGGCAGAGCTAAACAGGGTCTGCAGAGACTGATAAAAGAGGCTGCAGGCTCCTCTTAGGGGGAGAAGAAGACAGATACTGGAGAAAATGGGCGTGTGTAGCCTGGCAAAAGAGAAGCTAAGGGCAGCACAAGGAGAGCGGCGTGCAACACATCCCGGGTACGCCCCACCGGAGGAGATGAGCTGCTGGAGGCCCTGGCACAGGACCGAAGGGCTGTTGGTTGCCTGTGACTACGGGCAGGCTAGAAACAAGAGGCAGCTTTTAACCACCACAGAAAGGAGGGCCTGGAAGGGCTTCCCAGCAGCATCCCTGAGCGCTGGGAGCACACAAACTGCTCTGCTCTAGGGGGGTTCTACACTGCAAGACCCACATAAGGCAGTGCGACTCCATGTGTTTGGGCATCACTGCAGGCCTGCAGGACAACATCTGTCTGTCCATCTGCCTGTCTGGGTGCAGGGTGTCCTCTGCAGACAAACAGCCCTTTACACCTCCTCCTTCTGCCCCTTTCACTGTAGGATTTACAGATGTTTTTATTCAATCGTACGGCGCTGATGGGGGACAAGGACAGTATGAGGGAGGGGAACCCCCTGCTCCCCCCTGGCCTCCCAGGATACCCTGGCTGGGTCAGACACCTTTGCCCTGCTGGTGTGCGAGGCTGTCACTAACCCCTCAGCACCAGGTGACCATCAGGTCCCCTGTGTTTGCCTCTCGCTGGAAACTTAAAGCCGTTGGGGTTATAAAAATAGGAGAGGGGAGAGGTGACAGCTGGGCTGGGAGAATTACAGGGAGATCAGATTAGAGGGAGCGTCAGGAGGCAAGATGGCCCCATGCTGGGGGAGCCAGTCCTTCCCCCACAGCCCAGCCCCATAACCTGCTCCTTCCCCCACAGCCCAGCCCCGTAACTTGCTCTTTCCCTCCCAGCCCAGCCCTACAACCAGCCCCTTCCCTCTCCC
>JAOXOE010029359.1:0-14582 GCA_028565055.1 Phoeniculus purpureus
TCTCTTCTCACAGGTCATTAGCAACAGAAGCAGAGGGAAGGGCTTCAAGCTTCAACAGGGGAGGGTTAGACAGGACACCAGGAAGAAATTCTTCATGGAGAGAGTGGTCGGACACTGGAATGGGCTGCCCAGGGTGGTGGTTGAGTCCCCATCCCTGGATGTGCTTAAAAAGTCGCTTAGATGTAGTGTTGGGGGATGTGGTTTAGGGGTGACCTTGTAGAGTAGGGTTGATGGTTGGACTGGATGATCCCAAGGGGTCTTTTCCAACCTGAATGATTCTATGGTTTGAAAAAAGTAAATCATAAATCTTTCTTGTCATACTTGGACTTGATGATCTTCAAGGTCTTTTCTAGCCTCAGTAATTCTGTGCTGCAGAACCTCTCAATGAACCTCTTACTGGGTGGGAAAGAAGAAAGGATGAGTGAGAGGGCAGGACCTTCACTAGATTTTAACTTGAGCAACATCTACAGCTTAAGTACATGGAGGCCATAAGTACAGACGCATGTGGAATATGATAAATAAACATTTCCCCACAATAAACTCCATCCCCACAAAAATAATTAGAAAACCAATGTGAAACTTACACTTAGTGCAACCAGAACACTATGGAATTATTTCACTATCTTCATGCAATGCCCAGACCCATAGAGATAATACTCTGGCATGTCCCTGCGCACAGCAAACGGATTGGAACTAGATGATCTCCAAGGTCCCTTCCAACCCAAACCCTTCTGTGATTCCATCACACAGCCCTCAAACACCATCTCCAGCAGACACAAGCTGCTATTTAAGTGATATTTATCTACTAAGAGCTGTTCTACAATGGATGAATCAATTCTGCCCAAACAGCTTCTAATATCTACTACTTAAAAAAAATCTAGTAAAAGTTAGTGAGTTACAGAATGGTACCACCACAGCATGAAGTATCTGCCAGTTCACGCTGGATAGACTAGGGATATCATTCTCCCCCTGGACTGGGCACTGGGGAGGCTTCCCCTCGAGTACTGGGGGCAGTGCTGGGCCACTCATTCCAAGAAAGAGATTGAGGGGTTGGAGTGGGTCCAGAGGAGAAATGAGGGGCTGGGGAAGGGACTGCAGGGAAAGGCTGATGAGGAGAGCCTGAGGGAGCTGGGGGTATTTAGCCTGGAGGAGACTCAAGGAGGGACCTTCTCCCTCTCTCCAACTCCCTGAAGGGAGGCTGCCATCAGGTAGGGGTCAGGCTCTTCTCCCAGACAACCAGCATCAGGACAAGAGGGCAGGGCCTGAAGCTGCCAGGGGAGAGTTGGGTTGGATGTTAGGAAGACATTCCTCAGGGAAAGAGTGATCAGAGCCTGGACTGGACTGCCCAGGGCAGTGGTGGAGTCCCCATCCCTGGAGGTGTTGAAGGATAGACTGGCTGTGGCCCTTAGTCTGGCTGATGGAGTGATGTTAAGTCCTTGGTCTGGGCTGGATGAGCTCAGAGGGCTTCTCTAGCCTTAACACAGAATCACACAGAAGCCCAGAATGGTTGTGCGCTACAGAACACAATGTTTTTATAAGTTTGAGCCGGGGATCATCACATCACTCAGTGTTCCACCACCACTTATTGCTAATGGTTGGACTTTACGGTCTTTTCTAACCAAACAATTCTACAATTTGTTTTTAAGTTTGCAACCACAAGACAACATCTGCTATTCTAGCCTTCCCTCGAGCTCCAGAAATGCTTTTTAATTTTCTTCTTGCATGCTGAAGATCTAAAAATAAACTCTGTGTGTTGCCACAATATCCCAATCAGCACTTCCCAACTTATTTGTCAACAAATTTGTGAGAAGAATCTGGTGCAATGCTCACACCCCTCCATCGCTCTATTAAAATTCTTTGTGATGGGCTACTAAAGTCTTTGTAATTGGCTATTAAGAATATTCAGCTCCATTGCTGCAGCCAATGGGCCAAGACGTGGCGTGACAGATAAACACGTTACTATGGGAACTACCACAGTGTACACCTCATCCCTTAGACTTGGCCAAACCCCCAAACTTTTAGGGCTGCATCTTAAATGTCTCATTCGCTTGTTTTCTCTGACAACACAGACCTTGGTCTCAGATAAAGAGAAGATAAAAACACATAAACACAGGATTTGAAGACGTGAATCGTCCTCTTCCGAGCTTTCCTTAAAACCGCTTTTTAATGATTTCCTCTGAATTCATGACGAATCCGCTCTGAGGAGGTAGTTAACGACACAGAAACAAAAATCTGCATAAAGCGTCAGACACTGGAGTGAAATTAAAGAAAATCTAGTATTAAAGACTTGTCACCGCGAATCGAAACCCTCCTCTGGCTGGCACTGCAAAGCCGAAACCTTCCAAATCCCAATCCCATCTCATTACTCATGTTAATTAATCACTCTTTACAGTGGTTGCTTCAATCACAGCGTGTACTACCCCATTTTATTACTGGGAGAGAAAAATCTGGAAGTACTAGCCTGGAAAAAAGACGACTGAGGGGTGATCCATGAATGTTGATCAATACGGAAAAGGAGGATGGAGGCAGGCTCTGCTCAGTGGCATCCAATGATAGGACAAGGGGCAACGAGTGTGAGTTGGAACAGAGGAGGTTCCCCATCAATCTGAGAAGGAACTTCTTCATGAGGGTGACAGAGCCCTGGAAGGGGCTGCCCAGGGGGCTTGTGGAGTCTCCTTCTCTGGAGATGTCAAAAACCCACCTGGTCATGTTCTTGTGTGACTGGATCTAGAGGATCCTGTTCCGGCAGGGAGACTGGACTGGATGACCTTTCAAGGTCTCTTGCAATCCTTAATGTTCTGTGATCTGACTTCTCCCCAAGACATATTTTACTCTTACTAGGAGCAGGAAGCTGCCAACAGCTATCTCCAAAGAAGACACTACTTTAACCAACGTATCTGGCTTTTTAATTGAGGATAAGAGGGGTTTTGTGGTAAAGCCCTTTCCCGTTTCAAATTCCATTGCCACGGATGAAGGAAAAGCATGTTGCTATGTTTCTGACTCCAGGATGTGTTCTTCTTTACAAGATGCCTAGAGACAAGCTAGATCCTCCCTCTGCCAACTGCTGCCCCAGGCACCTTGAAGCAAACACCCTCTGGGCATCACAGAACCTGGGGGGGATGATCACAGAACCCTTTGGGTTGGAAGAGACTCTTAAACTCATCAAGTTCAACCATTCCCCCAGCACTGCTAAGTCCCTAAACCCTGTCCATCACCACACATCTCCCACAGCTTTGCAACCTCTCCAGAGACAAGGACTCCTTCACTGCCCCAGAAAGCCTACGCCAGGCCTAGGGAACCCCTGTGGGGCATAAATTGTTCCTCAACTTCCCTAAGGCTGTTTCCTCTCAGCCTATCACTTGTTCACAGGGAGAAGAGACCAACAACCATCTTGCTCCTCTCTCCTTCCAGGCTGCTGTGGAGAAGGTTCCACGCTCCTGAAGCCATCATGCACACATCCTCCAGGGTAAACAACGTGAATGTCTGGCTTTTTCAGGACTTGGCAACTTGTTTCTTCCCTATGCAGCCCTGTCTAAGCAAACTGCTGAGGAGTGCACTACAACACCCCACATCTGAAATCCCTAAGTCAGCTCTGGCTCTGGCATTTGCAAGAAGAGGAGGATGCTCTCCCCAGATGGCTCTCTCCTGCCAAGTGATGCTCTGTCTCCTTTTCTACTACACAACTTGCATTTTACTTCCATTTGGGGAAAAGCCAGAGCCAACTTCTACTCAACATCATGGTCCACATCAAACCTTTCCAAAAGTTCTTCTGAAAGGGTTGAGGTATGGTTGGACCTACTCAGCTTTCTGAAACTCAAGGTAAAATCTGGGTCTCCAAAGAAACCTCCGCTTTCTGATCAGTTTGTTGTAACACCTTAGTGTGGCCTTTGAGAGCTGAAAGGGAATGATAAGAAAGACAGGGGGACTTTTGAGCAGGCGCTGTGGGACAGGACAAAGCCCAGTCTAGCTCTGGGCTCCTCAGCCCAGCAGAGACCTGGAGCTCATGGAGCGGAGCCACGGGAGGGCCCAGAGGTGCTGCTCTGAGAGGGGAACCTGCTGCTGTGGGACAGGCTGGGAGAGCTGGAGTGTTCAGCTGGAGAAGAGAGGCTCCAGGAGACCTTAGTGCAACCTTTCAGGGCTTAAAGGGGCTGATCAGAAAGATGGGGGAGGACTTTAGAGCAGTGGCTGTCAGACAGGAACAGAGGTGATAGTTAAACTGACAAAGGGAGATTCAGAGCAGAGAGAAGGGACAAATTGTGCGGAGACCCTGGCCCAGGTTGTCCAGAGAGGTGGGAGAAGCCCCATCCCATGTCAGGTTGGCCCTTGGGGCTGTGAGCAACTTGCTCTGGTTGGGGATGGCCCTACTCACTATAGCGGTGGCACTGGAGGAATTTTGAATGTCCCTTCATCCCAATCCAGTCTGTGATTCTGTGAGAAGATGGAAGGAGCCTCTGGGAACGGGAAGAATTATAATCCTCCCTCTACAACAGCTGGTCTGGAAGTAGCTTCCCCACAGTCAGTTCAATGTACACTCTGGGAATTTACTACTTCATCACCTCCTCAAGATTTATCAGACAACTCTGCCCAATCAACACTGCACCAGGCATCCCAAGGTACCTTCAAACACCCACACTCAAACTACAGGAGAAAGCAGTAGCAACACAACCCACTCCTGGGAATGTGGGGTTTATCACTCTCACCTCTAAACACTCCATTCCACTAAGTGCAATCTTCCCTCTCTAATTAATGATGAGGGTGATGGATTAAGTGACTCCACCTACTGGATTCTCGTGGCCAATTTAAATCTCTATTAGTATATCGACTCTTGTTGTGCTTTTTTTAATATCCTCTGTAATTACACCGCTAGTTCCATCTGTGGATAATCTGCAGTCTCAATTAGAGGCTGACAAACACACTATTAATAAAACAAAGGTGATGGTTCCCACACAGGTACTTCAGAGCAGCTCTACATGTCACTCCTGTCATTAATAGCTCAGGGCACTTACTGGAAAGGGGGTTTAGCAGTCTTCTGGGTTGGAGGCTACAGAAGTTTTCAAATATTTCTAATTGCTCAGAGCTGCCTGGGGTCTCCTTCACCTTACTGAGACATCAGAATATCCCTTTATCTGCTATTCCAAGCAAGTTCCTTGTGCAGTTAAACAGCACACTGACTGTTAGAGAGAGCACGTCATGGAATCATCAAATCATCATCAAAATACCATGGCTGGAAAGGACCTTCAGGAACATCAAGTCCAACGCTCATGCCAACAGCCCCCTAATCCCTAGACCACAGCCTCAAGTGCTGTAGCTACTCAGACTTCAAACACTTCCAGGGATGGTTAAGTCCAGCACAGGTAAACTTGACTGGTTTAGTCACAAGTCTTCCCTAATACTGATTTAAAACCACAGCAATCCTGTTAGGGATTCCAAGTACGTTCCATCTTCTGTACACTGAACCTACCTACACTCACTCAGATTAGGAGGGTCATGAACAAGGGAAAACGCACCTCTACTTCATACATTTACACTCCTTCTGCTCCTTGTGAATTCCCCAGAGATTTATGGGCTTCATTGCCATTGGGAGTCAGCAGGGCAGCTTCTACAGGTCACTCTGAAGTTCACTGCAAGCACTAAACTACAAGTCCTTATGTCTTCTGGATGCACAGAAGGACACAACCTGCCCTGTGAATGCTCTGGAAATTACCAATTACACTAAAAAACTTGTAGCTGCTATCATGGTTCAGCTTTTGTTAACTCCCCATTAGCAACTGCGCTGCAAAAAATCCAGAGCCAGGAATCTCTGCTGCATGTGCAGTAAAGATTCAATCTTGACATTCCATATGGCAGAGGGAACCTAAGTACCTTTTAAAAGGATCATCTGAGACAGAGTAAAGGGCTTAAAAGCCAGTGGGCAAAGGAAATATCTTCCACAGACAGCAAAACGAATCACAGAGCATCAATTCTGCTGTAGGGCAAATGGCTTCTGATATAAAAAGGTTCTTCACATGCTGACTTTGGTTCTCTCTTCTGCATTTTACATCAGTTTTGATGAAGAACAACACAAAAGACTCAGGCTTCATCATGACAAAGGCCAACCACAAAAATAACCAGAAAGTCATTCAAAAACCACTAAAGCACCGCAAAGTCCTTTGGATCCTGCCCTGTTTGAACTGGAAAAACCATTTACAAAGCACAGAGGAACAACTATGACGCCAAATGATTAAGAAACAAATTAATTCTGATGCTCAGACATAGGTGAGACTGGGCACTTACCCCTCAGAGCAGGCAGCAGGGACCTTTCCTTCTTGTCATCGCACTTATTGCATTCGCTGAAGTAGAGAAGTAAAAAGACATCCACGAGCACCCACATGAGTGAAGTGGCCAGAACCACCTTGCAGTAAACAAATCTCCTCATTGCTCCACTGGGCTTCTAGCTTGATCGCCGAGGAAAGACAGCAGCTGCTGAGGTGGCTCAAACGGCCACCATTAAAATCCAACGGGGAAGTAACGAAGAGCATCCCACTGCAAGCAAAGGGGAAAATATCTCGTTAGCCAATGCCACCCACAGCTTGAACCGATTACAATGGCATCCTGGTCTGGACCAGCACTGGAGTGGCCAGCAGGACCAGGGCAGGGATGGTCCTGCTGGACTGGACACTGGGAAAGTACCACCTTGAATCCTGGGGTCAGTTCTGGGCCCCTCAGTCAGTGCCACAAGGACACGGAGGAGCTGGAGCAGGACCAGAGAAGGGCAATGGAGCTGGGGAAGGGGCTGGAGCACCACTAATCTGAGGAGAGGCTGAGGGAACTGGGGAGGTTTAACTGGAGAAAAAGAGGCTGAGGGAAGACTTTATCACTCTCTACAACTCCCTGAAATTCAGGAGGTTGGACGGAGGTGGGGGGGTCAGTCTTCTCCCAGTGTTGAGAGGAACTGGCCTCAAGTTGCCCCAAGGGAGGTTGAGGCTGGCCCTGAGGAAAAATTTCTACTACACAAGCATTCCCCATGTCTGGCCCAGGCTGCCCAGGGAAGTGGGGGAGTCCCTGTAGGGATTGCAAAGTTGTGGATATGTGGAGTGAGGGACAGGGGTTAGTGGGAACCTGGTGGCGCTGGGGGAATGGTTGGACTCGATGGGCTGAAAGGGCTTTTCGAACCAGAACAATGATTCTATGACAAAACACACAGGGAAGTGCAAAAGCAAATTAGCTCCTATCTTGTAGAAAAACCTTGACCACCACCTTCTACCCCCAGAGCTGCAGTCATTCACCTATAGATTTAGGCTCTTGCCTGCAACAGTAAGTTGGTTCAACAAAAGCCAAGTGTGAAAGCCTCCACATCTAATCTCAAGGCAGACCTGGATGTTAGGGAACTGCACTTCAGCCTCACAAACTTACTGCCAGCAGCTGCGTTCCACATCAAGTTGGGGAGCTCTGCTGCTGCCATGCTGCAAAGCACCATCTCAGCTCTGAGCTCTGGGATACTTCCCAAGTGCCTGCAGGAGAAACCAAACAGAAGAAACAACTCATCACTTGACTGTCTTCTCTAGACCACAAAGAAAGTTCTACTCTGACCTGGTGAGACCACATCTGGAATGTTGTGTCCAGTTCTGGGCCCCCTCAGTTCCTGAAGGACACAGAGCTGCTGGAGAGAGTCCAGCACAGAGCCACAAAAATGATGGAGTGCAGCATCTTCCTGCTGAGGAAAGGCTGAGGGAGCTGGGTCTCTTGAGCTTGGAAAAAGGGAAGCTGAGGGATAACCCCATGAATGTTGATCAATATGGAAAGGGTGGATGTCAGGAGGATGGAGCCAGGCTCTGCTCAGTGGCATCCAGTGATAAAATAAGGGGCAGCAGGTGTGAGCTGGAACAGAGGAGGTTCCCCATCAATCTGAGAAGGAGCTTCTTCCCAGAGGGAGTGACAGAGCCCTGAAAGGGGCTGCCCAGGGGTGTTGACGAGTCTCCTTCTCTGAAGACATTTCAAACCTGCCTGGCCACATTCCTGTGCAACAGGATCTAGAGGATCCTGCTGTGGCAGTAGGATTGGACTGAATGATCTTTCAGGGTCCCTTCCAATCCCTAATGTTCCATGAATCTTATCATAAGAAAAATAAATCCCTTAACCTAGCTACCCTAATTAAATATCATGTGTACTTAACACTTCTCCATCTTAGTTCTGGAAACCCTTCAGCTTTAAGTCCAGGTGTGTCACAACTGCTGTCTTTCCCCTGGTTTATCTCTCCTGGTCTATCTCTCTCTACCATTGGAGAAGAATCAGACAAATAGTCTACCTCCATGTTTAAATCCCATCTCACCAGGAGAAAACCAGCACTGAAGGAGCCTCCTCAACAGGGCATTTCCATTTGAAATAGCTACAAAACGTAAGAAATTTAACTTAAATTACAGCTCATTGAGTCAATGAGATGGAAGAAAATGATTCATGGAATCACTGAATGGTTGAGGTTGAAAAAGACCTTTAAGTTCATCGAGTCCAACTACAAACCAAACTGTTCCAAAGCCATTGCTAAAACCTGTCTCTGAGCTCCACATTCGAGGATTTAAGAACAATTTCTGTAATTAATAAAGTTTCCCATCTGCCTTAAACAGAAACACATCCAGGAGCATTTCTTCTCATGCTGAAGTGAGTCAAGACCAATTGATTTGAACATTTCCAGACAGGTTTCAGGCCAGCAGAACTCATTTTCAGGCTAGTCAAAGGGAACAGTTCAATTATAGTAAGAAAATGAATGGTAAAACAAACCCCAAAGCCCACCCCAAATTAGCAGAGATCTTTATCAGAGCAGCAAGCATAGAGCGTAGAGAGCGGAAGCGTTAACCCTCCCCACACAGGCTCTGTCTCCATGGAGGCTGCAAGCAGCTTCTGCTGCGCCAAGGAGAAAAGGGATCTGTTCAGCACCAGCTAAGGGACAAAGGCGCTTCCTCCCCCAGCTCTTCACACACAACACGATTCTCTTCTCTTCACCAGTTCTGCTTTTAAATGGAAGTGACTGAACCCCAGAAGTGCAGCAGCCATCAATGAGTCTCTAGGAAAAACCTCCCCTTCCTAAGGTGTCCTACAAATACCAGGGACCAGTACAGGGTGGGGACTGACCTGTTGGAGAGCAGTATAGGAGAAAAGGTCTTGGTGGTTCTGGTGGCCAGCAGGGTGACCAGGAGACAGCAACAAGCCCTGTGGCCAAGAAGGCAAATGGCATCCTGGGGTGGACCAGGAAGGGGGTGGTTTGTAGACTGAGAGAGGTTCTGCTTCCCCTCTACTCTGCCCTGCTGAGACCACATCTGGAATCTCGTGCCTAGTTATGGGCTCCTCAGTTCCATAAGGGCACAGAGCTGCTTGAGAGAGTGCAGCGCAGAGTCACAAAGATGATGAAGGGAGCGGAGCATCTCCGTGATGAGGAAAGGCTGAGGGAGCTGGGACTCCTGAGCTTGGAAAAAAGGAGCCTGAGGGGTGACCCCATGAATGTTGATCAATATGTGAAGGGTGGGTGCCAGGAGGATGGAGCCAGGCTCTGCTCAGTGGCATCCAACAAGGGCCAACGTGTGCAAGTTGGAACAACAAAGGATCCACATAAATACAAGAAGGAACTTCTTCCCAGTGAAGGTGTCAGAGCCATGGAAGGGGGTGCCCAGGAGGGTTGTGGAGTCTCCTTCTGTCCAAACCCACCTGCACACATTCCTGTATGTCTGGATCTGTGGGATCCTGCTGTGGCAAGGGGACTGGACTGGATGATCTTTCAAGTTCTCTTGCACTCCCTAATGTTTGGTGATTCTGTGATTCATAAGGCACCACTCAGTCTAAACTTGTCCTACACAGGCCTGAGAGCTCCCAGGCTCCGCCTAACCTCACCACAAACAATCCATCAATTAGGTTAAATTTCAATTAAGGAGCATTTGAACAAACAGAACCAGCAGCAATCCATGGATTCTGAATTCCAAATGGATATGCATCAATCACCATGACAGAAACAATCAATTAGCCCCTCTTCAAGGAGGTGCTTCAGCTGAGGCTGAAAAAAGGAGTTCAGACAATGATTTTTTTATCTTTAACAAAATCAAGAGATTATTATTTGGATTTGTATTTTTTTAACCTACTTCAGCTGCCCTCTCCCTTTCTTCCCTGACCCTCATGTTTATACACAAGATTCACAAGAGGAGCCAAGGCAGCTGTTTCAAGCAGGTATTGGGCACCTTAAAATGAATCATAGAATCATCATGGCTGGAAAGGACTCCCAGCATCATCAAATCCAGCCCTCACCCCTGGATCTCCCTAACACCTAGACCACAGCCTCAAGTGCTCTAGATACTCAGTTTTTAAACCCCTTCAGGGATGGGGACTCGACCACCTCCCTGGGCAGCCTGTTCCAGCACCCAACCACTCTCTCAGAAAACAACACCTTCGTAAGATCCCATCTAAACTTGATGCAACCTGAGGCCATTTCCCCTCATCCTATCATTAGGAATTTGGGAGAAGAGACCAGCTGCAGCCTGGCTACAACCTCCTTTGAGGTAGCTAGAGAGAGTAGTAAGGTCTCCTCTCAGCCTCCTCCAGACTAAATAACCCCAGTTCCCTCAGCTGCTCTCCAGACCTGCAAAGCCAGGCCTGGGTAAGAGGACCCAGGTTCTCCTTCTCCAATATGAGATAAAATTAAATGCAATGCTTAAAGATCGAGTCTCATAGTGACTGGACCATGACACTGGTAAGCAGGGTTATGGGGTGCACTTGATGATCTCAAAGCATCTTTTCCAACCTGAATGGTTCCGTGATCCTGTAATACTATGAAAATAAAGGAAAAATGATGTCAGCTGTGGTCCAGATGATCTCACAGTAATCTTGAGACACATTTCTGTCAGTAATAGTTGTAAAGCCTTACATTAATGTTTTATATTACAGTTTGAGAGATAATTTCATTAAAATGGCTTTAAAAGACATAAAACGTAAGAGTTTTCAAACAAGAACTAGATGTAGTGACAAGGAACCCAAAACCCAAACAAAACTAACCTCCTGGTGCCTTTGGCTGCCCTTACAGAATTTCAGAGCAACAAAGAAGAAACCTCAGCAAAGACACTGGAACAGGTTGCTCAGGAAGGTTGTGGCTACTTCATCACCCCTTGAACTGTTCAAGGGTAGGCTGGATGGGGCTGTGGGCAACATAATGACAGGTGTCACTGCCCATGGCAGGGGGTTGGCACTAAGGGAGCTCTGAGCTCCCTCCCAACCCAAACCAGTCTGGGATTCTATGATGCAGAGATTCATTCCCCCTGTACAAGCAATGGGAGCAGAGATGGAAACTCAGATTTGGAAACACATCCACCAGTTTTGCTCTCTGGTGACATTCCTGGAGTCACACCCTTCATCATTTGACAAGCAGCTCGTGTTAGGTGATAAACAACATCTTCAGGTCTTCATAGAACCCCTTCTAGCTTGAGCCCATGCCCTGTGCTGCACACAGCAGCCTGTTTGCCACCTCTTCCCCAGGAACTCCAGAACTGAAGACTGTAGAGGATAAGGAAGGACAGGAAGCACAAGCTGTGGCTGTTGTGAGAGCAGTGTTTCTAAACAAAGCAGCCGGTTCCTTAGGTGGTAAAATCTGAAGCAGAGCTGAACATCATTTCTCTAGTCAATGCTGCTCTCAGTATGAGCTGTAAAAACTTAAAGTGCCTGCAGGAGCTGAGCAAACCGCAGCTTAACCCACACCATAGCACAGGACACGTATCGAGGAGCAACTTGCCTCCTCTGTGCCAGATGTGCCCACATCTGCATGCAGCCACAGTCAGCTGCTGCGCAGCATCAGGCACCGGTTGCCTAGCAACTGGGAGGGGTACTGCTCCATCAGGGTCCCCAGAGCTGCCCAGCTGCTCCCCAGTTCCCCAGATGTAACCCACTACCTCAGTCAAGCCTCCCAGTCTGCAGAGCTTGGCGGTTTTGTGCTGCTGAGTGGTTCCAGCTCCTCCAGCCTCTCTGAGGGAGCAACTAGGATGCTCAGTGCAGCACCTGGGAGATTAATGGGACACTCAGGAATCCTCTCACAGCACCCTGACAGGCTTTAGGAGGACCTGGAGGTGCAGCCATATCCGTGCTGACGCCTCAGCTCTTGCTTGTCCTCAGAGGAAGCAACAGAGCTGTGTTCCCAAAGCACATCAAGGCTCTCCACGTAGTGATGTAGCTTCATGCTGTGGGTGCGATGCTTCAGCACAGAGAAGCACAATCAGAAATGCCTGTACCTGATAATCCCTTATTTGCATTGGTGATTCAGTACCACCACACGCAGGTAGCCCTTCTACAGAGACTGTCTGCCCAGCACCTCTGCTGAGCACCAAATCAAACACAACCCTCGCCCCTCCTTCTCTCTTCGTCACTGCCCTCTAAACTAGCAGCACTGAGGGTTAAAATATTATATTGGAGCGAATGGGGGAGGCCCAAAAATGTCTGGGTTCTATGTGTGAGGGCAGCCCAGAAGCCAACCATGTGCTGGGCTGGATCAGAAGTGTCACCAGCAGGACAGGGGAGGGGATTGCCCCCCTGTGCTCTGCTCTGGTGAGACCTCATTTGGACTCCTGTGGCCAGTGGAGTCCTCTGGACAAGAAGGGCCTGCAGCTGTTGGACTGAGTCCAGCAGAGGCCACAGGGATGATCAGAAGGCTGGAGCCCCTCTGCTCTGGGGACAGGCTGAGGGAGTCTCCTGAAGAGGAGAAAGCTCTGAGAGGACCTTAGAGCAGCTTCCAGTCCCTGAAGGGGCTCCAGGAAAGCTGGAGAGGGACTTTTGCAGAGAGACTCTGGTGCTGGATTCAAGCTCAAAGAGGAGAGATCCCTCCCTGTGAGGGTGCTGAGGCCCTGGAACAGGTTGCCCAGGGAGATTGTGGCTGCTCCATCATCCCTGGAAGGGTCCAAGCCCAGGCTGGATGGGGCTGAGGGCACCCTGGTGTGGTGAGAGGTGTCACTGCCCATGGCAGGGGGTTGGGGCTGGGTGAGCTCTGAGCTCCATCCCAACCTAAACCAGTCTGGGGTACTGTGATTCAGAGAGCAGGTGCATTAGACAGGAGTGAGAGATGCAGCTACACTATTACAGCAACTCTGGTGGTAGCTTCCCACCCCTCCCTGACCCAAGCAAGGCTCACTGTGACTCTTGGCCAATCTGTTGCTTGTCATGTCGACCGCTCTCCTAACATATGCGACTTCACACCTCAGTCAGCACCAAGATTGATCCCGTATGACATCTCGGTCTGTTTGCAAGCAGCTCCGCTCACAGCCTCTCAAGCATTCCTCTCATATGCACTCAGAGGAATTGAGGCTAAAGACAGAAATGGAAACTGTAGGGTGGGCTATGGGTTCTGCAGTGACACCAACCATGAAGATGGTGCATAGGACAATAGCTGAGTATTTTCTGCACCAGTTAATTCAGAGGTTAAATCGCCGCTGCTGACAACTCCTTGTCGTAATGCAAGGATTGACACTCCAGCAATGCGTGTGGTTATGAGCCCTGAGCTCCTCAGAGCAGCATAACACTTAAGTTATGGAAAAAATATATAAAAACGAGTGCAACTCAGCTGTAAAAGCCCCCACAATGCCCTCCAGCTGCTGGAAGCTGGTCCCTCCAGAGCACACATCAGTTCCGGCAGAGCCCTTCCCAGCAGAGCCCTGCACAAGCCGTGTCGGGCAGCTGGAGAGCAAGGAGCTGACTGTAAGAAAACCCTGAGCAGAAAGAACAGCCATCTCCAGCGTCTATTTTTCACACCTCCGGCAGGCAGAGCAGAGCCCAGCTCATCCCACATCTGTGATTTCCAGCCTCTAATTTCCTTCCTCTCATCAATCAAAGGACCAAGGAGACCGTTTTTCTTCATGTTCCTGAGATTCACTGCGGCTGCCAGAATGAAAAAGCAAGATAACCACAATATTTAAGTGCCAGACACTGAAAGATTTGGTAGAATCATAATATTAATAAATATTACTACTGTTAATAATGGAAAATGTGTTATTATCAACCTCTTGCTGCACAGCCAGGGTCCAACACAATTAGCCAGCACCCAACAACTATTAACCAGCATCAACTGACGATCCTCTATTAACACATAAACCCTAACCAACATTATATATTTATGTTGTGTACATTAAGGTTTCTATATAGTGTACATAAAGATTTATTGATGTTATATGTTGCTTATATTAAGGTTTCTATACTATTGATAAATCTTAATATACACTATATAGAAACCTTAATATACACTAGAAGTATAAACCTTAATATACACTATAAAGCTCAACACACAATAGAAACCTTAATATACACTATGTAGAAACCTTACTATTTATATAATAGTGTATAAACCTTCAGAGATATTATATAAAAACCCCAATATACTCTAGATAGAAACCCCAATATACAGTACCTTAATATAGCCTTAATGAAACCTTAATAAACCCCAATATACACTGTCTAGAAACCCCAATATACACTACATACATAGTATAGATATACCCCAACACACCCTATATAGAAACCTTAATAAAACCTGAATAAACACCAATTTACAATATAGAAACCCCAATAGCCCCTACACAGAAACCCTAATAGCC
>JAOXOE010029360.1:0-14578 GCA_028565055.1 Phoeniculus purpureus
CCTCAATGTGCTTTCTGTGCTGGGGTGCCCAAACCACCCCCAGTACTCAAGGTGCAGCCTCGAGTAAGCATCAGTGATTCTCAAAGTGAAGGATGAACAAATGTCACAAATTTTGGAGGTTGGCCTGGTAGAAGCGAAAAGCCAGTATACAGCAGCAAAACATCAGGAGGTCCACAGACTCAGCCCACACAAAGATCATGGATTGTTAGCAGTGAATGTGATACAACTGAAGTGCACACTTTGGTTGCTCTCCTCAGTGATACTTCTTCACTGACCCCTGATCTTGCTTTTACAGCCTTGCAAGGACTAATGATTTGTTTCATAAACTACCAAAATACGTAGCACTTGATTATATGGTTACTAATGACGTAGGTGACACTGGTACCTTCTGAGCACCGCCTCATCTTTGACCTTTTCATTTTCAGCTGAGGCAAAGTTCAAGTGTAAGGAGAAGTTTTGGTTATATGATGCTGCTTCAAAGCAATGTGAAGGAAGGTGAAAGCTGAACATCACATTTTCCTAATTTCAAGCTGCAGTGTGATACTCCTACCTGTTATAGGTGGACATGTCTTAGATAACCAGTCTGCTAGCCAACACGCTCAGTAAAATGCTAGCAGTCTGGTCCTGCTTTTGGTGTGCTGCTTTCGTGACTGCAGCCTGCAGCACTGCAGCACTGGACATAGGCACTCAGTTCTTTAGTCTTTGAAATAAATAACCTGCTTTTCTCATCCGCAGTGTGCTTGCCCTTGTTTCTCTATGGTGTGTGTGTGTGTAATGCACATACCCAATAAATCCTGACTGCAGCAATCACAGTTATTGAGATAACTCCATTGCCACGATCCACAGCCTCCCCACTGAATAAATCATTTCACCAGGGTTTTGAGAGAGTCATGGTAACAAGCACATACTTCATGTGAGCAGTTACTTCGTTTATTCAATGCCACTATAGCTATAGTCTTCTTCAGCGTTTTTGCCTCCCTCTCTTGTCTCCCTTTCTTTCTGAATGTGTCTCATAATTGCAGACAGATAAACTGTGCAATTGTTCACATCAGACTACCTTAATGTTACTCTTTCTTTGGTCAGAAGCAGACAGTGCCTTTTAGCTTATCTATGTACACAGCAGGGATAATTCCTTTCATAAAATGCATTTTATTTCTTGTTCTTCTGTGTGTCCTGTACCACCACAGCCTTTTACATAATTCTACAGATCCGTCTGACAGAAGAACAGAAGCTTGTCTTCTTTTTTTTCATTTCAGTGTGTATCATAGTAGTCAAAGATAAATGTAGTCCATGTTACTCAGTAGTTGCAGGGAGAACCCTAGGAAATTTCACCCTGTGAGTAATCCAACAAAATCTAATTCTGAGGGAAGATATGAATGTGGAATGGGGAGAATAATGCCCCAAGTCACTTATCAGATAGAAGTTCTATTTGGACAGAATAGTTTCTCTTCAATATAATCATATTTGAGATTTTTTTTTGCATTGATGCTAAAATATCATTGCAGTCCCATTCTAATTTTACTCTGTATTCTTGACCAGCCAAGTGAGACAGAACCTCACCTGGTGCTGTTAGTCTGTATTTCTTTCTAAGAAGGCAACTGTAATGTCATTTCAGAAAAATCAGAGGTTGATCATATAATTACACAGTGGAAGACTGATGCCTGCTACTGGGCCCTGCCTGTTTCATATCAGTGTACCTTGTTATTTTTCCCCCTGCTTTCCAAATCATCAGTCACACAATAATGGCTGTAAGGTATGGGCTGCCAGGTTGTTTTGGTAAAAACAAATGTGTGGGGGTAACAGTTGAAAAAAGAATCTGAAGCAGACTTTACAGGGAGAGGTCGGATGGTGCCATGTCACCCATAGGAATGCCATCAGATGGCCATCCTGTGTTGTCGTCCTCTTCCTTGTCTGCTCTGCCGGTGCTGTCATCTGATGCACATCCAAAACTCGTGTCATATGGTGACTTGTCTAAGTGGAGAACTGAAAGGATAATGGAATTAGTTTTCATATACTGATTGAAAGATTCTTAGCCTCACATTCTAGTTCAGCGGTCCCTCACAGTTAAACTTTCTTACGTATGGGGAAGCAGAAGATGAAGGCCCTGATACGCATCCTGTGACGATCATGTGTGTCCTCCCAGTAACACCTAGTCAGCACTACATGGGTGGTCAACCTTCAAAGCTTCTGATGTTCTGGCAGATTTCAGCCCTTGCAGTTAAGCCAGAGAGGGCACAATGCCAGACTTTTATTTTGATTTGATTTTCTATCAGAAAAAAAAATGTGTTTAGCCTCTCAGTGTTTGTTTAAACCTCTAGAACTACAATCCAGAAACATGAGGTCAATGTTTGGAGACTGTATGATTACATTTTAATGCCTCGTGGAGAAGACAAAAGCAACGTTCTTTATTATCATCTTAAAGATTATTTTACTCCTCAAAACAATTTCATCCCTTATTGAGTAATCGAGGTTGTGCAGTCAGTCAAAGCCTGGCAGAGCTTTTGAGCTGCGATTTTGAACTTGGACACAATTCTTGGAGCAGGTTCACTCATACTAGATCTGACAGTTCAGAGGTTAAAAATATCACTTGCAAGGAGGAGATACAGAGTTAAGGTTAGGGTGAAATTGAATTATTAAATGCTGTTGAGAAAAGATTAGTTTGCCCGGAGTCAATTATAATAATGCAGTAAGACCAGACTATCGAAGCAGCTCTGTGCAGAAATAAACGTTCTCATGCAAAACACTTGTGCTACTCCTTACCTGGGTCATTCCTTGTGTCATCGTAAAGCCGTCTGTGGGAAAAGGACTCTGACCTTTTCTTGCCACATATAAAATAGCCAATCAGACTAATTAATATAGATCCCAAAATGGCTCCTATAATGACACCACCTATTACTATTCCTTTTTTGGTTTTATCTAGGAGAGAAAGAAAGAGACAGTTGAAAAAGAACAGTAAATCTGCACGATCAGATAATTCAGTCTCCTTTTGTAGCCGTGGAGGACTTTGTGGACTGAAAGGCTTTGCACAGTGTGCCCAAACCAGCATCTCTGCAGAAATTCTCTGCCTTAGTAAAAGAAAATAGATCTCTTCACCCTTAACTTGCAAGGGAATAGGTGGGGTTAAAAACAAAGACAGATAAATGAGCTTTCAGTCACATAAAATGGTTCCAGGTTTAAATACAGACTCAAACTTTCAGTTAAGGAAATCGGCAATAGTCACTCTTTGAATGTGGTTTGCCTTTGTAAGTATTTAAGCCAGCAGTTAAGACTGTAGCCTCTGACTTTCAAATGATTTTTATGAGAGATAAGAAATTCAGGAATGTTTTCTGCACCTCTTCAGTTACCAGAATAGCTGCATCCCTCCAAGATTTTCCTCAGATTTCATAAAACTTTGAAGAAAAGATTCTATTGTTCTTGGAACTGAACTTGCTTCTCCACCCCCGTTCCTTTTCAGTCATGTTATCTAAAATCGGGTACCCTGTCATTATAGAACTGTGACAGGAAACATGAAAGTCTGATGCTCCTTCAGTTCTTAGTACAAACTGTGCTCTGCTGGGTATGAGGATAAGCCTTTCAGTCCCGTGTTAAAAACTTGAAAGCTAATTAATGGCAAAAAAATGCCTGTATCTTCTAATTTTCCTTTTCTTTTCCTGAGATCTGATTCAGAGCTGCAGGATAGAAAAGTGCCATGATAGTGTTCGGTTCCATTGTTTTCCCACGCGCACTCAACTTGGTAATTAAATGCACAATGAGTAATTCCATTGGGAGTTTGTAACAGGAGTCATCTTTGGTCACAAAAGTTTCTGAACTTGAATAAGTTGACGTGTTACGTATTTTAAATGTTACTTCTACCCATCTGCTTTGAAGATCCACTCCAGAATGAATGAGCAGGACCTGTCAGTAGGTTCCCTCCCTCTCTGGAAGAGTTAAACAACCAAATAAACAGCAAATAATATTAAAAATACAGTTTTATTTTGAGTGAGATTTAGTTCTAGTCTGTACTAAGTCACCTATTCGTTCACACGTCTTATAAAGCCTTTTGTTCAATGAAAAACAAGTTTTACTTCTGCATTATGGTTTGAAGCTGGAAAAAGGTAGATTTAGGTTAGACATCATGAAAACCTTCTTCAGTCTGAGGGTGGGGGATCCCTGGAACAGGCTACCTAGAGAGTTGGTGGAAACTGGAACCATTCAAGGTCAGGCTGGGATGGGGCTCTGGGGAATCTGGTCCTGCTTGTTGCAGGGACGTTGGACTAGATGACCTTTGGAGGTCCCTTCCAACCCTGTGATTCTATGATTCTGATTTTATTAAACCAGTTGGACTTTAGTGAGGTACTTACTTTCATTGGCATCTTTGGAATGAGGTGATGCAGAAACATTGCTGAAATTCTGATTCTGCTCTGTTGTCAGGTTGAAGTTTGAGGTAGGACTGTCCTGCTTCACTGTGGGTGATGTCAGATTGATACTGGTAGAGAAGAAGGTGGTGGGGTTGCTGGCAGATGTTTCACTGGAAAGTGCGACAGCCGGAGCAGAACTGTGGGTGATGGTGGAGTTACTGGGCACTGTTGTGGAAGCAGAAGCAGCTGCAGCACTTTCAGTTGCTCTAGAGAAATCCCCCATTGTTGTAAATGATGGTAAAGATATTGGGATTCTACTGGAGTTTGCAGCAGAGTTGTTTATTCCATCTGTTGAAACTGTAGTGACATCTGGAGATAAAGTGGTGCCACTGATGGACTGCAGGACTGTGTTGTCTGGCCAACTGCTCGCCTCAGTTCTTTTTGTTACGTTTTCTTTGGCACTGGCAGTGTCTGATGCAGCATGACTGGTGGTAGAAGGATTTATGGCAGTAGCTGTGGACAGAATAACCTCCTGTGAAATTGGTTGCACTGTAGACGGATGGTTATCTGTAAGTGAGCTATTTCCATTACTTGTGTCGTTGAATGCTTTGCCCTCAGTGGAGTTACTGTCCCATTGCAGCCATAGGAGGAGAACAATGAAAATTGTTCCATATGAGGGTTGCATGGTGTTGGCTTCGAAGTTTCTTATTTGTGAACCTGCAAGAAATTCACTTTTGTCTGTTACTTTAGTTTGCAAAACAAAGCTATCAGGTAAGACCCAAGCAAACTGGTAAAAAAAATAGTTACACTAGAGAAGTCCCACTAGTTCACCATGTGTTGATCACAGAATCACAGAACATGAGGGATGGGAAGGGACCCTGAAAGATCATCTAGTCCAGTCCCCATGCCAGAGCAGGATCACCTAGACCCAGTCGCACAGGAACATACCCAGGCAGGTTTTAAACATCTCCAGAGAAGGAGATTCCACAAGCCCCTTGGGCAGTCCCTTCCAGTGCTCTGTCACCCTCACTGTGAAGAAGTTCCTTCTCATATTTATGTGAAACTTCCTATGTTCCAGCTTACGCCCATTGCCCTTTGTTCTATCACTAGATGACATTGAGAAGAGCCTGGCTCCATCCTCCTGACACCCACCCTTCACATAACTGTGTGCTCCTGAGTGTTAGTGACCAAAAAAATTACCTAAACCAATATTAATCATCAGCTAAAGTCTTTTAGCACAAGCAAATTATTTGGTTCTGTAAACTGCTACTCAGAGGCAAATAGTTCAGAACTGCTAGATGGAGGTAATGATGTATCTATGGATGGTAGGGTCAAGGCAATGTTTACTGGACAGACAGCAGCTCCAGGAACATGCTGAAGAGTTATGCTTCTCTGTAAAGAAATATAATAGTTTCAGTTAGCTCTGAAATCTGCTGGATAATGCTTTGTGGTCCTGAGCAGTGAGTGTCATACAAATGCTGTCAATAGCAAACAGAAAGCTCCATCAGACCAGGATTATGGATGAGGTTTTCACACCGAATGCTCACCACCATGTTTCTTCAATGAGTTTTGTGCTCTGCTTTTTTTTTCATTTTGCTAGAGCCAAATTTGATGAGACCTGTGGAAACTGGGTAGAAAAAAAAAAGCCAGGTCCAAAAAGGGAGAAAACTACCATCTCCCCTTCAGTGTGTGGCTTTCTGAAGAGGTGTGGTTACCCTTGTTTGAAGAATTAGGCAAAATATGACTGCAATTTCCCTTAAATTGTCCCTCCAGCGTGAACCTGAGTAGGCACCAATTTGATCTGTACTGGAAAATGTGTCACCCAGTTGCAAGAGATCGACCTGTGGAGGTGCTGAGTACTTGATACCCACTGCACACACATTTCTGGGAGGATTTGCTTTCAGCTTGCCACAATCACTTCTCTTTGACTGAGCACCCTTGCAGAGCTGGCCCCTGGTAAGCTCCCCCCTGGAGCCTGTTACACAGCTTTCTGACAGAGTGCTTGGTGGTGTGAGCAGAAGGGTAATGAGTGGAGATAATCACGAGATGTCAGATCCACCCTTGATATGGATTAACATACCAGTGCAGATACAGACATTCTGAGGAGGCTATTGGTTCTCTATCACACAGACTTCTCTATTTCAGTTGAAGGAAATAAAAGGCTACAACAATCCTTGCCATTCTGTTTTTAATAAAGATTCGAGTTGCTGTAGGGCAGAAAGGATTCTTATGGGTAGATATTAACACAATTTTCAGAACTATAAATTCAAAGGACATTATTTTGCTTGTCAATAAATTAAACTTTGTGCTATTTCCTTCCCTTACAGTAGTGGTTAGAAAAATAACATGAAGTAACTGATGACAGGATGAGCAAATTATTAATGGCATTTTCTTTGCTTCTTCTGGTATGTTGGTGTTTGCAGAGCTTTTGCATGTTCTATGCTTTATACACCTAATATAGCAGATTATTTTTCTCATTACATCAAGGATCCACAAATAGACAGACCGTAGTAGCAAAAGATTGTTCCAGATACCTCTTGCTTTTTCACTCCTGTAGCTCGTTGCTCTGAAATTTGAGTTGTGCTCCAAGGATGACAGATACTTCTTAATTTAGTGAACAATGAATTTTAAATGTTAAAACTTAAATGCATTTTATCTTTTTGTACTAAGAAGATAATTGGGAAAATTTTAGTGAATTAAAAAGAGGACTGTAGAAGTGAATGGTAGCTATAATTAATGTAATTTTCCACTTCTTTTACCAGCTAGCAACCTGACAAGAATAAGAGCACTGGCCAAGCTTCCTGAGAGTGTATTTCCTGCTCAGCTGGGGTGTAACTAAAGTCAGCAGAAGCAGTAAAACCTTTCCTTACAGAAAATTGGTATAAAGCAGCACACACAGAGCACTTCCCATCACCATCACCACCCCCTATGGTGGCATTTCAAATGAGCCTGAAAAGACTCTTGAGATACACTTTATATGTGCTTGATAAGGAGCATCGGCTTTTAGATTTTAATCCTAAACCAGAGGGGTTTTTTCAGTCATTTTCTCAGAAATAGACTCTAAGCAGAATTTGGTACAACAGTACCTATTGCCCTCCTGAAGGCTGTAAAAAAGAACACCATGATTATTAATCAGATTAAGTAATAAGCATAAAAACATGCTCGGACTTACCGTTTAAGCTCTAGGAAATATGCAAGAACCTGTTGAAATTCTGCCTTGGCCCCAAGTGCAATGAGTGTGATGAGGAGAGGGAAGCACAGGTACAATAAATGTGGCAGAGTGACAGCGGTCGGGAACATGCCGTCCAGGCAATTGAGGTGGGGCAGCCCTTCACTGCTCACAGCGGGGCGTCTGCAACCAGCCTGAGTGACTTCACTGCTGTCAGGACCAAGCTCTGTCATTACAGAGTCCTTAGAAATTGCTGTATTTGTGGTAAAGTGGGTAGGCAGTGCTTATTGCTCAATGCTTTGGAAGTCTTTGAACTGGTGTTTCAGAAGGGTGACTGTTTTTTGTAAACTATCGGAACTACTGTTCCGTGTCCCGTGCAGCTATTAATTTAGCAAATTTAGGTCCTTAGTGTCACAGAGTTTCCTATAGTCCATTTTGTGAGATAAGGACTGGCAAAGGTGTGTATTCTACAAAACCAAGCAGCAAAATTAGTTCTGTTAAGAGAAACCTGCCCTGATAAATGGGTCTCATCTTGCCTCCAGATATGCTCACACCTGCAATAGTTTAGCAATCTAAATCCAAATCTGCTGAATTTATCAGATGTCATTAATTTTCACTTGGGAGTACGTAACCAGCTCAGGATCTGAAGGATTTATCTAAGCAGTAGTGGGTTAAGGTAAGAGTGAGGTGTATAGTATATAACTGCATATCACTGTCTAGCCGGGGGGTGATTTTATTCTTTATGCATATTTATTTTACCCTGGCATGTGTTGAGGAGTGACTCAGATATTTCAGCATTGTGTGGCCACCTGAGTGGAATGCCACCACGTTGTTATCTGTTTCCACTTCACATTGTTAAGGAATGAAGTGCAAATACGATTTCATAACTTATCCTTGAGGTAAGTGTTGGGGTTACAGGACAGGTTTATATGGGAGCAGCTGGTGGTGTTTTCTTGGAAATGATGTAGTGGAGAAGTGGAAGATTTTCTGTGAAAGCCTTTCTAATCTCCTTTTCAGGAAAGTAAGTTATTTGTGAGAGGGGGGAAAAGGAAGTCTGATACAGTGGGTTTGAAGTTTTTCAGATGCTGGTTGTCTGGTTTGTTTGGGTTTTTTTTAAAGTTATTTGAAAAGATGTCTAATCTTTGAAAATGCCAAAATCTTAAATAGACAGGCTGCAGTTCTGTTAAACGTGTAATGAGGGGCAACGAGTACAAGCTAGGAGGTTCCACGTTTATGTAAGGACAAACTTTTTCACTGTGTGGTGGAGCCCTGGAACGGGCTGCCCAGAGTAGTTGTGAAGTTTCCTGCTCTGGAGACTCAAAACCTGCCTGCACTGTTCTTGTGTGACCTACTGTAGGAGATCCTGCTCTGGCATGAGGGACTAGATGATCTTTTGAGGTGCTTTCCAACCCCTAATGTCCCAGACCTCAGCACTGAGCCCAGGAAGGTGTTCTTGCTTGATCTGTTTTATTTATTACCAGTTAAACAAAACCTGAGGGGCTTAATGGCTCATGGAAGAGGGTCTTTTTGAGCCTCAGGTCTTGGCTAGGAGTGGAACACCTGCAGTGTAGTCCTAAAGTTGAAACGAAGTGCTGGCCCACTGTTCCCAGAGAGCAAAAGCTCTAGTAGTGACACCAAGTACCGCCAGGCTCTAGGGTTAGGGTTAGGGTTAGGGACATGTGGAGCCAAGGTAGTTCAGAATGCCCCAAGAGTGGGAGGTGACCCTGGGCTATTGCCTGTGTTTATTAAGTGACAGTTTCAGTGCTGAAGAGTGTCTCAGGTTTAGTACAGTATCTACGGCTGTAGACTGTTTTCACTGGACAGCTTTGCTGTGAAGGAGTCTGCCTGAATTAAACTGCAGAATTAATTGAGCAGAGTATTCAGAAGGGCCCTGGGTGGCCATGGCCAGACTCTGCAGAGAGGCATTGGAGACAGTCCGCTGGCTCCTTGCTGAAAATTGTCTTTACAACGATTTTTTAGGGAATAAACACACAATTCATTTTGACACAGACACTCGTAGAAGAGTTTGGAAAATGTGCACTCATGTAATAGTTTTGGGTTTTCTGGGTTCTTGGGTTTGTTTCTCTGCTCTCTTCCTTCCATAATATTTAACAGCAGTCATTGATCATTTATTAACAATATCAGATTCTTAATTGAGATTGTATCAACACACAACCAGTCTTTCCTGTCTGAACCATCAAACATCACCCTACTTGTCTTCTGAAAGATAACTTTGTAAAGCTAGTGCCTAGAGATTTTATTCCTTCATCAGTGCAAGCATGGGCAGGCTGAGGGCAAATCTGCAGACTGCTGCAGAGCACTGAGTAACAAATCCCTAAATGAGTGGGTCTGTACTAGAAAGCTGGACAACAAAAAGGAAATACGTTGTGTATTATGGGCTTTTAAATTCAGAACAGGAATTGGAGTTGTAAAATGGGAAGCAGTGAAGCCTGGGGAACAGCAGAGGAGGCATCAGATAACTCAAGGTTTGTGTGTGACCCCCTAAGCTATAAATTACCCACAATTTTTGAGGGACAGGGTTAGGCAAAAGCAAACTGCCAAGTCAAAGCAACATTTAGAACATGAAACTTCTCATCCTGATGTTCACATGGTTTGGTTAGTCATCTAGTGTTTCTTGTTTTTCTACAGAAGTGATGGATAAAAGTCAAGGATAAAAGGCTTGGCATTTTCAGAGCTGGGGGATCAGGGCAGGAGGTGAATAAGTAAGAAGTGCCTAATAACTAGGACTGCAGCTCTGCTTGTCTGTGCAGAGACAAATCAGTGACTGGCAGCTTTAGCAGTATGATAGAGTGAAATAAAGGCAACCCAGGAAGGGTCAAGGCTTTCTGTACAGCTGGAAAAATATGATTTTCAAAATTCTGACTTCTTTTTGCCGTTGTTTGAATGAGAAGTTCACAGAATCACTGAATGGTTTGGGCTGGAAAGGACCTCAGAGATGGCAGGGACAGGGACATATCTCACCAGAGCAGGTCGCCCAGAGCCCCATCCAACCTCGCCTTGAACACTGCCAGGGATGGAGCAGCCACAGACTCCTAGGCAACCTGTTGCAGGGCCTCAGCACCCTCACAGGGGGGAATTTCTAAGATCTAATCTAAATCTCCCCTCTTTTAACTTGAGCCCATCCCCCTTGTCCTGTCACTAGAGTGCCTCATGTCTTCATACAACACAGACTGCTCTCAGCTTCTTTGGACCAGGTCTCCAGGGTTCTGAAACACCCAGTAAGCACACAGGGCTTCCAGCATGAACATCTAGCAAACACCTTGGAAAGCAGTTGCTGCAAACACCTGACAGAGAGGATCCAGATTTAGGCTGCCTTAAAGCAATAGGTCACAGTGAGGAGCTCTCAGAGATGCTGTTCTCAGGAGTCTGAAGGGCTCTGTGCTGAAGCAAACAGGGAGGATCCAGGAACCCAACGAGATTCTGCTCATCACTTACTCAAGAGATGCAGACACTTGCTGGCTTTGAGAATGCTTTAGTAAACTGTTGGAAGCAAAATATTTCTGACAAAAGCCTAGTGGCTGAGATCTCTGACCTTTGTTACAGTTCCTTCAGAGAAGAGCAGAGCTGCTCTTGTCGGAGCAGTTGCTTTGAGATACGTTATGTAGAAAAGAGTGTCTAAAATCTCCATTCAGAAAAATCTTTGTTTAAAAAAATCCCAAACCCAAACAAATCAACAACTAAATTCTATCATTTTATTCAGAGAAGTTTATAGTAGGTTATTCCACACCAGGACCTGAAGAATCAACTCAGAAACAAGATGTTGATTTGAGGAATGAGAAAGTTATGCCATATCTTAGGGGACAGACTGATAGCACTATGAGATTAGTGTGTATTCAGCTGAGGATACCAGTAGTTCACAGTCTGGTGTGACATCTAGACCACAACTTCACATATCATTTCCAGAACTTCCAATGGATATTTACACCAGCTAACATACTTCCCAGTCCAACTTCAGTTGTCGCCTTTCACCATTTTTCTTTTTTTCCACGGGGAATTAAAAAGCCACTAATTAATTGGTTGGTTGTGGGTAGCACAGGTTTACATTGCTCTCAAGACCTCATGTGTTGGGAAGGTATTTCTCTTGCAAGGTGGTATCTTCTGTAACGTTTGGGAGCCTCTGGCTGTTCTTGCTGCACTGGCACTTCCAGTAACAGCAAGAAACAGCTGTTTCACACTCAGATTACTCGAGCGCAAACCCCACTGCTTCTTGAATACGAGAGCTGTGTGCTCTTCTTATTAGGAGTATCTGGAACAGGAGTGAAATCTGTGGAGATGACAAGATCCATGCTTAGAGGAGTAAAAGAACACACTAGAAATAATAATGAGGGACGAGTTCCTTTCATTCAGCCATCCATTATTTGTGGTTAGTGGTGAGTTGCTAACTTCTAGTCATTGAGCTTTACCACAGTATATGGATAAATCATACATATATGATCATATATATTTATGTACGTATTTATATATGTGTGTATATTTAAATCATGTATCTATTATTTGCATACAAACACTATGAAAGCTGTATATAATAGACATCTATAAACCCAAGATGATGTTAAACATAATAGAAAAAGAAATCCTCCTTCTGACTAGTTGGCTCACCTCCTATTTGAAATCAATGGTTTTTTTCCAGGGAACAACTGGACACTTCCGTGTTTTGTCAGGAATCCCACCAAAACAAGGTGTCTTACCTGCACTGTGGTGTTTGGGAAACTTGGAGTTTTTTATTAGCTGCTGTTATTTTTACAGGACTTACCCGAACCACTAAGTAAATGGAGCATCTGTTATGATCTCAGGCATAGATCAGAAATAACTCTTTCAAGAAACATTTTAATATGAAGCTACTCCACTATAAAGCTGGTGTGTTTGAGAAGGTAGTGAGATTGTCTTGATTCAAATGGAATCATATAGCTCTGATGACGGTTTAGCCCATTATTGATAGATACCGTTGTATATGCATGTTCTTGTTTCTTCAAGGAAAGATATTGAACAAGATATGTGTTGACTAAAAGCAGATTCAAAATTAATTGTCTGAAAAGAATGGTGGTGTCTCATACTGGCAAGAACCTATCTCTGTACACATACAGCAAAAGACCAGTTCTTAGGCAAACATTGCAAAACAGTCTTCCTATTGTAACAGTCATTATCCTGACTTCACTTTATTTTCAGATTCTGTGGGAAAAACATACAGAAAATATCTACTGAGAGTATTAAATATTGCTGGTTTTCTTGAGATCTGCTTGGCCTTTTTCCTTTCTTTTCAATCATTAAAATGCTGTTGATGATTTCCACAGCTACTGTATTTCTGGAATTTTGGAAAAGGCGCAGGGCTGTGCTGACCTATGACTGGGACCTCATAGACTGGGAAGATGAAGAGGTAAGACTAAACGGAAGTAAACCTGTCAGTCTTGTTATCAGAATGATTTCAGTTTCAACATCCATACAGACTCCATGCCAGTAATCTGAATTTGTCATTCAGGTGGTATTTGTAGAACCAGGGGAGAATAAATAAGTATACTAGAGACTACATAAGGATACTTCGTCATCTGCAACTAACACTGTATTTCTACATTTATTTAACGTATCCTTTGGAAACTGGATTAGAAGTATTGCCTATACAGAGGACAGTACTGGTATGAGCACAGATGCCTTTCCATTCTGACTCCTCTTGTACTAGACTGCCTGAAAACAGGACCAAGACAAGGAAAGGGGCAGAAACCAGTTTTGATGTCCTTCTGAGAGGCATCACTTATCCTTTAGCATTCTATCAGCATCAACAAAATAAAGCTATCATATTACTTCATAAATCTCTAGTGAACATAGTTGTACATATCGGTGATTTGGCTGCAGCCTAAGTCAATAGATACTTCGCCATTATTGATTTTGCAGTTTTCCAAAGATCACAGAATCATTTAATGATTATGGCTGGAAAGGACCTCCAGGATCATCAAGTCCAGACCTCATCCCAACATCTCTCTAACCCTTAGACCATGGCCTCAAGTGCTCTATTGACTCGTTTTTTAAACACCTCCATGAATGGTGTCTCCACCATCTCCCTGGGCATCCTGTTCCTTTCTCACAGTAAAGATCTTCTTCCTAAGATCTAGTCTAAACCATCCCTGACACAACTTGAGGCCATAGATGTCTAATGGCAAACTGATCATTTGTAATAATTGTTTCATATCACAGAAAGCATAATCATAAATTTATTTTATTTTAAATTATGGTTTTCAGTTCTACAGAAAAATGAATGTTGAAGTCAGTATTATGACCCTTGATCCGCTTAGTACCCTCACGTAGTGGGGAAGGCTCATATGGTTTCTGTTCTTCCTTGGTCCCTGGTACTATTTTCAATAATTTTCTAATGAGCAAATGGTTGGATTTTTAAGTAGGAGAACGTGTATCCGTATAAACTTCCTACTTTATAGCATCTGTATGTCTGATTTTTGGTATTTTAGTACAACAAACGGAATATGCCTTGTCATTCCAGGAAGAGCTGCGCCCTCAGTTTGAAGCTAAGTATTCTCAAGTGGAAAGGGTAAATCCTATCACAGGAAAACCTGAACCTTTTCAGCCTTTCCCTGATAAGCTCAGTCGACTGATGGTGTCTGTCTCAGGAATATTCTTCATGGTAATGTTTAATAACACTGGAATTATTGTGACCTTTAATCTTTTTCTGATGTAAGTCAAGGGAAGTTATTCCACCCTTTTATTCTGCTTTAGTGAGGCCACACCTGGAATACTGTGTCCAGTTCTGGTCTGCCCAGTTCAAGAGGGATAGAGAATTAGTTGAGAGAGTTCAATGAAGAGCTGCAAGGAGAATTGGGAGTCTGGAACAACTGCCTTATGAAAACAAGTTGGGAACATGGGGACTGTGTAGTTTGAACAAAAGAAGGCTCTGAGGGAATTTAATCACTGCCTATAAATCCATGAGGGCTGGGTGTCAAGAAGAAAGGAATCCTTTCTTTTCAATGGCATCAGACAGGACAAGGGGTAATGGATGCAAACTTGAACACAGGAAGTTTCACCTCAATCTGAAGAAGAAATTCTTTAC
>JAOXOE010029361.1:0-14570 GCA_028565055.1 Phoeniculus purpureus
ACAGGAACACATCCAGGTGGGTTTTAAACATCTCCAGAGAAGGAGACTCCACAACTGCCCTGGGCAGCCCCTTCCAGGGCTCTGTCACCCTCATCATGAAGAAGTTCCTTCTCGTACTGATGTGGAACCTCCTATGTTCCAGGTCACACCGGTTGCCCCTTGTCCTATCACTAGATGACATTGGGGAAGTGTGATCTGTTGAAATAACATCCCTGCTTCTGCACTCCTCCTCACGAATTCATGAGTGACACAATCTACTTCTCAGGGTTAGTGCACATGGGGGGAAATACAATTTTGCAAGTGAAACCTGCAGTGGCGAATCCTCAACTTTAAAGAGTTTAATCTAAATTATTCATGAACCTAAACAGTCTAAGGAACCTTACCAGCACTTTTTACAAAGCACAGCTTGGAATTAAACATTAAAAATGTAATCATGGGGGTCACTCTAGTGGCAATTCTAATCTGAAATTACTACAGCAATCAGAAATATTAAATCTGCTGGAAGAAGTAGCTGTAGGGAGTAGTCGCTCCACTTTTTGTCCTGTCTCTCTCAGCAGGTTTCCTATGAAAGTCTAATAGATAATTTGTACTATAACTGTTAACGTGGAGCACTCATTACTTTTCTTCTTTCATGTAGGAGTCGTAAATAAGCTTGTATGTGGTTTAGTCCCCTTTAGATGGGTTAGATTGTACTCGTATCAAGAGGGCTTCTTTGTTTACAGTCACACTAAATACCTACCAAAGAAATGGGTCTGAATATTCAAAACTTGCTGACTTCTCTCAGGAAGAAAACCTACCCTTAACAACATGTCCCTTAGAGATCCTTCACCCTGGATGAGTTTAGAAGATGCTTAGATGTAGTGTTGGGGGATCTGGTTTAGAGGTGAACTTGTGGAGTAGGACTGATGGTTGGACTCCATGATCCCAAGGGTCTTTTCCAATCTGAATGATTCTATGATTCACCTTCCTTTGAAGGGTGTTTGTGTATTGTAGGTCTCATCTCCAAAACACTCACAGGGCTGCAGAGGTGTTTATGATCCAGGTGTTTATGACCCGCCTGGGTGTGTTCCTGTGTGACTTGTCTAGATGATCCTGCTGAGGCAGAGGGATTGGACTAGATGATCTTTCGAGGTTCCTTCCAATCAGTACTAATTTTATGATTCTATGATCTCACTCATAAGGGTTATACTATTTAATACTCATTTAAATAATCTGTGCCACTGTCTCTACAGACTGTTCAACACCCTTTTCCAAAGGAAAGAAATAAATTGGAAATAATTTCTTAGATTGCCTTCACCACAGAGATAAAACTAAAGAACTGTCTCTAACTCCAAGTGCCTACACAAATAAAAGCCCTTAATGCAGGTTGCACTAGTGATTTTAGTTTGACTGAGATGTACTTCTGAGATAAAACTAACAGCTAATGGAACGCTTCTCAAGGCAAATCCATTCAAGCAGCACTCATCCTTCAGCACTTCCCTGATAGATGTGTTTACTGAAAGAGCAGGTTCAATTTTTTTTCTCATGAGGAAAAATAATCACAGGTCACTTCAGGATGAAGATACACAGGACACTCCTGGACACCCTGATGTTAAACACAGTGATCAACTGAGTGCAGGATTACTTAGGAAAGTAAATGTGGAAGTAATTTATATCTGTCCTTTGCTCATAGAATCACAGAATCATTGAGGTTGGAAAAGACCCCTGGGATCATCAAGTGCAACCATCATCCCTACTCTACAAGTTGACCCCTAAACAAGATCCCCCAACACTACAATTAAACATCTTATAAACTCATTCAGGGACGGGGACTCAACCACCACCCTGGGCAGCCCAGTTCAGTGCCTGTGCACTCTCTCCATGAAGAATTTCTTCCTGATGTCCAGTCTAACCCTCCCCTGTTGGAGCTTGAAACCCTTCCCTCTGGTTCTGTCACTGATTACCTGTGAGAAGACACCAGCACCAACATCCCTACAGTGTCCTTTCAGACATTATAGAGAGTGATGAGGTCTCCTCTTAGCCACCTCTTCCTCAAACTAAACAGCCCAAATTCTTTCAATCTCTCCTCACAAAATTTGTTCTCCAGGCCCTCCTTGCAGAAGAGCGCGTGTATGAGGAAGAAAATATGATGCTGTTCAACCTTTCTGTGGTTTATTCTGTTAGCATGTAGAGATTATCTAGATAACTCTATCCTACACTTAGACTTTACACAGGCATGGATAGTCTTCACCCTGTTCTGCACTTCTATTTCTTATTCTTCTTTTATAAGAGGCATTTCTTCACATTCAGTTGAGTTTCCATACACATGAAGTCTTGTTTGTGGTCTCACAAAATCACAGAACATTAGGGATTGGAAGGAACCTCAAAAGATCATCCAGTCCAATCCCCCTGCCACAGCAGGATCACTTAGACTGCATCGCACAGGAACAGGTCCAGGTGGGTTTTACACGTCTCCAGAGAAGGAGACTCTTCAAACCCCCTGGGCAGCCCCTTCCAGTGCTCTGTCACCCTCACTGTGAAGAAGTTCCTTCTAATATTTATGTGGAACCCCCTCTGTTCCAGCTCACACCCACTGCCCCTCGTCCTATCAGTAGATGCCACTGAGCAGAGCCTGGGTCCGTCCTCCTGGCGCCCACCTTTTACATGCTTATAAACATTGGTGAGGTCACCCCCTCGTGTTTCTTTTCATCACCAGAAACGTTTATTTCTGCTCAGGTAACTCCGTGCTCATAGTCAGGGCAATTTTAAGTTGGCAGGAAAACATGGAATATAAAAACCAGCTTCTCTGTGCTCCACACCCTGTTTACAGCCCCAGCACATGAAGTGCATGCACTATATTTAGCTGAAGAGAAGGTGATTACTAAACTGTTTATCACTTCTGAGTAATCTGCCAATAGCCTGAAACTCTCCTACTGCTGGGAGATGTCCTACAAAATTCCATTTTCTAATGTAAAAAAAACCAACAATCCAAATAGCGGCTCCAATTGTATCGGCTTCCCCTTAAACAGCTTGAAAGTGAAAAATAGGACTAGAAATAAGCAGCAGGGAAAGGGATAACGGCTTAGCTAATCAGGGGTTAATGCTTTTCACCTTGCTCACTTAGCGCTTCTAACCAAGACTACTAACTTTTCTGGTTTGGCTGTGGATTTTTCTCCATCTTAAAATACCTGCCTCTGCTTTCTCCTGGTGCCAATGCACATTTCCCTTCTCCTACCCAAATACAGACACGCAGTGGGTACTGACCAGTCAAAACCTTCGATAATATATGTAAAAAACCAATACATACTTCTATTGAGGAAACATACCTGCTGTTTCTGGCAACATCTGTGCTTCTTTTAACAGAATCACAGAGTAGTGGGGGTTGGCAGGGATCTCTGAAGATCAGTTCTGCAGACAGCGAGGATTTTAAGACGCAGAGATGGTTCAACAGAGACAGCGATAAAGAATACACTCCTTGTATTGTAGGGCATACGTTTCAAGATCACAATGCTAGAGAGATGCCTGCCACAGCTACCTGACATTTCATGAGCAGCTGATGTGGCATCTTGTAGTTCTTCGTGTCCAACATCACCAAACACAGACCATGACAATCATGAATGATGGCAGTCTCCACTGTTATCCAAGCTTTAACTGCTACGCCCTGTCCCCCAATATATCTGTTAGCTCTATTGATAACTACCCAAAATTTCAGTTATCCAAATGCTTTTTGTCTCCTATGACATCCAGATAATTGAGGTTACAGTGAAGCCACTGACTGTTAACTTTAATACTGTGTCTTTTAATTACGATAAGAACAATCTGGTACCCAAACGACACCGGGAAAATTAAAATTGTCTGCCCCTTCTGAACTTCTCAGGATGTGATATTCAAACTGCACAAGAAGATATTAAAGTAATTCTAGAATCACAGAATCATTCAGGTTGGAAAAGACCCTTGGGATCTTCGAGTCCAACCATCAGCCTTAATCTACAAGGTCACCCCTAAACAACATTCCCCAACACTACATCTAATCGTCTTTTAAATGCATGCAAGGATGGGGACTCAACCACCACCCTGGGCAGCCCAGTCCAGTGCCTGACCACTACCTCAATGAATTTTTTTCCTGATGCCCTATCTAAACCTCCCCTGTTGGAGCTTGAAACCCTTCCCTCTGGTTCTGTCGCTAACTATCTGTGAAAAGAGACCAGCAGCAACATCTCTCCAATGTCCTTTCAGGTAGTTGTAGAGAGCGATGAGGTCTCCCCTAAGACTTCTCTTCCTCAAACTAAACAGCTCCAACTTTCTCAGACTCCCCTCATAAGATTTATTCTGCAGGCCCTTCACCAGCTTTGTTGCCCAACTCTGCCCTCGCTCCAGCACCTCAATGTCTCCCTTGTACTGAGGTGCCCAAAACCAAACCCAGTACTCAAGGTGCAGCCTCACCAGTGCTGAGTACGGGGGGACAATCACCTCCCTACTCCTTCTGGACCCACAGTTTCTAATCCAGGTCAGGATCACAATTATTAATGATTATTTTTCCTCTATTGTCTATAATGAAGTGTTTTATTTTTTCTGATTCGTGCTCTATACTTCTGGAAAGAAAAGGAGGTGAGGAAAGATAAGGTGAGGGGAGAATGGGAAGGCAGAAAGGCAAGATAGTTTTTCCAAAAGGACCCTTTTTTTCCTCTGTGTTACTTTACTACAGACAACTTTACTGCTCAGTTGAGCCCAGAGCTGCACTGCTTGGAGCTGCAACATTACAGTTTTAATCACCCAACAGAGGAGCATCTGCCACAATGTCAGCCCTTCTTTATCTTTCTCTAATGATCATCATTAAAATTACCACCACAGTTTCCTTAGTTGTTGAAAAGCTGTTAATATTTCTCTTCTCACCTCAGCATGAACAGAATCAGCTCTAATGTTAAGGAGCCTTGAATACTCTGCTGCCTCTTAAAGTCGGTGCTACATGGTCCTGGTTGTTTCCATAGCAGTGAGCTGTATATGTGGGGTGTTTTTTACAACGATCACCATATCCATTTGCAAGAGTCATGGGAAGTAAAGCTTGAAATCAAACCTAAAGGACCTCATTGAAAGAGAGCCCAATACTCATGCTTGGTGGTCCCAGTAAGAAAAAAACCAATGAAGTTCAGCAAGAAATCACTTAGGCTGATGCTGATTGTATGGGAGAAATTAAAATCCAGTGAAACTTCTTTTTTTCTTCATCACAATACACTCTGTGCATTGAATGGCATTGAACTACACAACATGATGAAGTAGCTGTAAAAATGAGGCACATGAGAAGTAGACAGCACAAGCACGGAAGAGGCAATATTTCAACCATATAGGCTGCAAGCTGACAAGCTGTAGACAACATGGGTGAGATTCAGCTCACCTAAACAGAGATAGCTCTAATGTAGGGATCTGAATACAAGCTCTTCACTCTCAATTCTCTTTACAACCAACGAACTGAAACAGGAACTCTAGCAGCTACGTGACACGTGCTACACGTTTCCTTTGTAAAAAACATGAAGCTCGTGCTAAATAGATTCACGCCCTATAAAATCATGCTTTCCTCTGACGACCGTGAAGATGATCTAGATGATTAGAGCTACACTATAAATAGTATAGTTTCACCTCTGATTCAGAACTACAGCAGAGAAAGAATTAACAAGACCACACGAGGACGCAGAAGAGTAGGCTGAGCATGGAAGGTTATAGATGCAGGTGAAATTAGAAGCAGGCAAGTTCTGAGAAACCAAACAGTCCATCAGCAAAGTGACCTCTAGAAGAATAGATCACAGAATCACAGAACATTAGGGATTGGAAGGGACCTCAAAAGGTCATCCAGTCCAATCCTCCTGCCAAGGCAGGATCACCCAGACCAAGTCACACAGGATAGATGAACCTAGTGGAAAATCTTTCTATGCTTTGTATGTCATTTTCCCGTCTACTTGTAGAGATTTATCCCGGCTCAGAACAGCATTTATGGGAGACTATGAAGTTCAAGCTGTTCTTACAATTACATTAACAACAAAACCAATGATTTCTAGGGTATTAATTTTGTTTTGAAGACCAGCAAAGTTTCTTAAAGAGCAAAGTCAGGGCACGTCCCTGTCTGTCTTTTAGAGTAAGTTCATAGGATCACAGAATCACAGAACGTTATGGATTGGAGGGGACCTCAAAAGGTCATCTAGTCCAATCCCCCCACCACAGCAGGATGACCTAGAAGAGACCCCCAAGATCATTACATCCAACAGTCAGCCTACGTTCCATACATATGCCTTAGCCTGGATTTACCAGAACACACCGTAGTTTCCTGCACAGCTAGGTTGCCTTTCCAGGGAAGCACATTAATCTAAGGATGCGGCTTCTTAAGTCCCATCCCAGCATGAGGCCAGGATTCAGGATGGGACCGGTAATGAAAGCCAGGAATTGTGCAATAAAGACCCACACATTCCCAGAATTGTCCTGATCCTGATTATCTATATTTCATTTTCTCTGCAAGATTGAACAGTAGTAACTCGACACTAATATATTTCTTCTGTTTCATTTGACTTGAAACATCTTCCTCATATAGGAACAGAGCAAAATGAAGCCTTAAAGATGAAATTCTTAGATGTGTAACTTTGCAACAGACCTTTGAAGTTATTAGTAATTCACAGTGGGGCTTTTCTTTCATCTTTCTTTTCTTTTCTATTGTAAATTGTGCAGCAGAATAATTAGGAAAAGGCTGTGGTACAGAGCAAAGTAGAGCTTCAGTTTTATCACTGGAGCTTCATTTTTCCTGTCTGTGACCTCTAGTTCAGCAGCAAACGAGACAACTTTTTAACTCAGACTGAGGTTAAAGGAGATTCTCCCTGTTCTAGCATTAAGTTGGCAGTCTCAGCACCCATCACAGGGAACATTTTCTTTGATATCCATATTCTCCCTCCTAAAAGACATCCCAAAAGACGTCACTGACATATTTCTACCCAAATACTTCTCCAAATAGGAATAATTTTACAATATTGGCATTCAGAGTGGGACTGACAACATCAGTCACACAAAAATTAAGCTTCTAACTTAAGCTACTCATCTACACTCTTTCTATAGCTGCTGAAGACAAAAATGAACTTCTAGGGCATGATGCATTGTATCTTGAGTTTTGGAGAATGTGTTTTTACCCAATTACTACGGCAGGACACAAATCACAGAAACACAGAATCACAGAACATTAGGGATCAGAAGGGATTGTGACAGATCATCCAGTCCAATCCCCCTGCCACAGCAGGATCACCCAGACCAAGTCACACAGGAACATGGCCAGGTGGGTTTGAAAGGTCTCCAGAGAAGGTCCCTCCCATGGGAGGGATGACACTGCAACCATGATGGTTGTATGACACTGCAATTTGCTATTAGAAGCAGCTAATCCCCTGCCATGTGATCGGGACTGAATAGTTGAGTGTCCACCTACGAAGTTCAGAAGTTTGTTCATCCGGTACAGGTATTTTTTTAAGAGAAATGACTGCCTGTAAACCCCAGGTCCTTTCCCAGGAGCCTAATTACGAAGCAATCGCTCTTAGCGGGCCTGAGGGTATTTTATTTTTAGCAAATTTAATGATGCGACATGCTGGCAAGCTCAGGAGCATTTTGCAGAAAGAGCTGCATTTGAACTCCTTCTGTAGCAGCTCTTTAGCAGCTCTTAAGTATAAACCATCGAGTGCCCAGTATATAGACCCCTTTTATCTACATGTTAAATTCAGAGTGTTGTTTTCATCACAAATTATTGTCCAGTATTTTAAACATTGAGACTTTTTCACTAGTTAAAATGTCAATATGTCAAAAATCCTACAGTTTATAAGGTGCCAACATCAGGTTTGCACACAGCAGTGACGGAGTACAAAAGTCACAGTGCTTAAGTGATTTCCTTCTTCTGTAGGCCAGCGTGAAACAGCAAATTCACACCAAATGTCTCTGGTGAAAATGTCCTGGCTGCTGCTGTGCTTTATGTCAGGCAGCTACAATGTCAGTGTCAAAGCTGTTTCACAACATAAGCAAATACTGACTGCTGCCATTCAGCAGGACCTAGACAGGCTGGAGAGCTGGACGAGGAGAAATGTAATGAACTATAACAAGGGCAAATGTAGAGTTTTGCATCTAGGCAAAAATAACCCCAGGTTATTTTTGGTATAGGCTGGAGACTGACCTGTTGGAGAGCAGTGGAGGAGAAAGGGACCTGGAGGTCCTGACGGACAGCAGGATGACCTAGAGACAGCAATGTGCTCTTGTGGCCAAGGCCAACGGCATCCAGGCGTGGATCAGAAAGGAGGTGGTTAGCAGATCAAGAGAGGTTCTCCTGCCCCTCTACTCTGCCCTTGCAAGACCACAAGTGGAGTATTGTGTCCAGTTCTGGGCCACTCAGTTCCAAAGGGATACAGCACTGCTGGAGAGAGTCCAGCAAAGAACCACAAAGATGGACACAGGCTCCAAGGCTCCCCAACGGCTTGAGAGAAATGGAGTGGGACACTTACAAATAAATGTGTGCTTCTCAGATAAGAGAAAATTAGAATAAGAGATGAAAGACCAAAAGAGAAGGAGATGTATCCAAGCGTGGTATCCCTGTAGGAGAAATCATATATAGAATCAGAAACTCTAGACTCTTACAAGGTTTCTTGGGTAATGAATTGCCTAAATCTGGGGAACATTCACAGATATTTTATTGTTTTGTAGAGGTTTCTGTGCCTATAAAGTAAAGAATAACTCTGGTGGAGCCTGTGTGTCTCTTTACATCATTAGGACATCTCCCTCAAGACAGAAAGTGTAAATCCTCTACAAGGCTGCAAAAAAAAACCAACCCATGATTAAAAGTAATGGGAAGTCTTAAAATATCCTGGGCTTCTTGGGTGGTAATGCACCAGGCTAGCAGGGAACATCCAAGGAATCTTATGGGGTTTTTTTTTTAACCTAACTTAAGAACAATTCTGAGTTCCCAAAGCCCCAGCCTTGCCCTGCCTTCATATTGGAGTGAGACATCCCCGTGTGCCACCGAGGCCACACACAGCCAGAGTTCGAGGAGCTAGTCAGTGTTATAAACTGATCAGAGCAAGAAAAGGAAGAAAGGTCGGGAGCTCCCTGTGGCAATGGGAGGGATCTTGAACATAGGAGGCTCCACATCAATATGAGAAGGAGCTTCTTGATGGTGAGGGCAACGGAGCACTGGAAGGGGCTGCCCAGGGGGGTTGTGGAGTCTCCTTCTCTGGAGGCGTTTAAAACCTGCCTGGATATGTTCCTGTGCAAACTGGTCTAGTTGGTCCTGCTCTAGCAGGCAGATTGAACTAGATGATCTGTCAAAGTCCCTTCCAATCCCTAATGTTCTGTGATTCTGTTGATTCTGTGACTCAGACATGGAAGGTGGGACTCAGCATCTCACACAAATGCCTTCCAGGCCAACTGCTGCACCTACAAAGAACTAACTAACACCTACAAAGGTAGACATGACTCTGTTCCATCTGGCTTGGCACTACCCAGCCAGCACACAGTCCCACCCAGCCAGTGCACACGTGGCCATAAAAGCAGTCACAGTACACACTGCCTTCACTCCACACAGTAGTTAAAGGGTGAGGGAGGGAGATGGGTTTGTTTCCGAAAGGAAACAGAGGGTAAAACAGCTGGGAAAGCAGACTTGCACAGCGTCTACAACATTATCCTACGTTCAAGAGGCGTTACTTGGAGAGAGAAACAGTAGCTGAAGGAATCTTAATCGGGGCCGTGTTCAGTCTGCAGAGCTAAGTTTTCAGTGCCAGCAGCCATGGCCACATCAGCCACATCTAAACAGCTAATTTGATAAAGAGCTGGTTTATCTGAAGCATTGCTTCCCAGCGCTTGGCTCATAACCTGCAGGAACTCAGATACAGAGAAAAAAACCCAAGCCAAATCAAAGACACTGTCAGACCAACCACTGTGTATTTTGTCCAAAGCAACTGCTTTCAAAGTTCACTGACATCATAGAAACATTAGGGATTGGATGGGACCTTGAAAGATCATCCAGTCCAATCCCCCTGCCACAGCAGGACCACCCAGACCAAGTCACACAGGAACACATCCAGATCTTGTGTCTCCCACTACTTCTGCTCCCACAGACACTAGCTTAGCAAGCATCTGCATCTACATTGCTTTGAATTGCATTTCTTGCCCAACACCACCTTTTCCTCAATTACAAGCCACAAATAATTAGCCCAGATAGCCAGCAGCACCACCTTCCCAATGCACTGCCAAGTCCATTTTTCTCACGTACTCTCCTTTCTATGACTACCCCAAGAGCATCCCGCTTGATCAATCAACGGGGCTGTATGTAAGCAAATTCTTCCTAAAGAAACACAGGTTCCTCTAAAACACAGATGGCTTATGGTCACACGGGCTCATATCACCCTGTATCTCTCCTCCTACAGTGCTCTCCCTCTACCTGGACATATTTAGTCTCTTGTCTTTGGCATCCATTCAAAACACACGTGAAGTTCATCTTCTCAGGCCATCACCTGCTTGTTATGCTTACCTACACATCCATCCGTTGGATATCCTTCCCCCACCTCATCAGTCGTAAGTGCTAACTTTTATTTCCAAGGAATTTCAAAGTCTAATTTATGCCCCTTCGACCCTCTCCAAGCGTTTCTCATTCTGTCTCCAGCACCTCATTATGCTTGCCCTCTGTGTCTGACTTGTTAAATGCGAAGATCTTTGTTCTCCCTGTGCCACACTTCTCTGTAAACATCCCTGAATGAACAGTGTGAGACAATTGAAAATATCACAGTCATTGTCTGAGTCCGAGATTAGAAGCACCGAGGTTCTGAATTCAAAATGCCGGGTGAATAATTTATGGCATGGAATTCATTTAATGAATTTTGCTGAATTTTACTTTAACACGATGGTGAATTTGGTGAATTCAGAAGTCCTCACCCAAAAATCTTTGCAGATTAATCTTGCCATGGGGCTTAAAAACAGCACATTTGAGAACTGATCTTTCCCGATGTCTACAGACACTACACAATAAATATCTGCAGTCTAGTTACAGGCTGGGGGTACGTGACACAAAGCTGGGAGGAGTGGCCAACACCCCAGCAGGATGTGCTGCCATTCCGTGGGACCTGGACAGGCTGGAGAGCTGGGTGGGGAGAAATTTAATCAACTAAACAAGGCCAGCGTACAGTCTGGCATCTGGGCAAGAACAACTCAGGTACGGATTGACCTGTTGGAGAGCAGCGAAGGAGAAAGGGATCTGGGGGTCCTGGTGGACAGCAGGATGGCTAGGAGCCAGCAATGGGCCCTTGTGGCCAAGAAGGCCAACAGCATCCTGGGGTGGATCAGAAGGGGGTGGTTAGCAGATCAAGAGAGGTTCTCCACCCCCCTCTACTCTGCCCTGGTGAGGCCACATCTGGAATACTGTGTCCAGTTCTGCACCCCTCAGTTCAAGAAGGACACAGAACTGCTGGAGAGAGTCCAGCACAGAGCCACAAAGACGATGGAGTAGAACACCTCCCTGATGATGAAAGGCTAAGGGATCTGGTCCCTTCCAATGCCTAATGTTCTATGATTCTGTGATTCTGTATTTAAAATTCACTGCCTGAAATTAACTTCCAAAAATTACAGTTGTTGTAGTGGGGATCATTCCTAGCAATAAATTTAGCTGCAGAATAGAATCTGAAACAAATGAAAAAGATATAAACACAAGACCTATTTTTATTTTAAAATGTAAATGTTTTTTTCAGAAGAACTTGTCATTTTATTTTAAAGCTGATTCTCTAAGGAAAAGGAAAAGTTTTTATTGCCTGAGTTTTGTCTTTCAAAGCAATGCTCAACTGAGTCATTTTCATTAAACCCTTGAGAAACTTTTTAGACATCTGGTTAAAAAATAAATGAAAGCAAGATTTGGAGGGAATTAAAAAAGTCACTGCCTTGCTCATGGGCGAGCTGTGGAGGGAAGCAAGGGATGTATAGGGAGGCTCTGGGGATATGGGGGAGTAGAGTGATGAAGGAAAACCCAGGATGAAAGGATCTGAGAAAGAACTGGGTATATTCACAGACTCTCAGAACATTAAGGATTGGAAGGGACCTCCAAAGATCACCCAGTCTAATCCCCCTGCCACAGCAGGATCACCTAGATCAAGTCACACAGGAACATACCCAGGTGGGTTTTAAATGTCTCCAAAGAAGGAGACTCCACAAACCCCCATGAGCAGCAATTTTTGTTTGAGTATTTATTCCTCTTCTGAGTGCATCAACCTTATCTTGTCTGTCTCAGAAGTTTCCATCTTATTCCACTGGTCACGGCAGTACTTCCAAACAACAACAGCTTTCTATCAAACATGGCACTAGGGTAGATAAAAGGCAGAAAGCCATGGTCTAAACGAGAGAACATTTACGACCTATGTAAAAATATTCCCTATTAGTATTCTCACAGAACTCAACCCGTCTTCCTTCCAAACAGGCCATAGAGTCTTACAGACTTTATTTCCTACGCCCACACATTCATAGTTTTCAACAAAGAATGTGCTGAATGCCTCAAAACAGCTAGAACTAACCATCTGGGAAAACATTAACTACACTGATGTGCTGGACACAGCACGTGAGACAAGGTCACTAGACTTCACTTTTGTCTGTGGGTCAGAGGTGCCCCAAGTCCCACTCACAGAGCTGGCTCTAGATTCAGTGCAGCAATGTTAGATTAATACAAACCAAGATCAAACTTCCAGGCTTTTCTGCCCGTATCACTACAACACTTTTCAAATGAGGGTTGATACCTTCTGTTGTAGTCCTTTCCCAACTCAACCCTTGGCTTCTGATCACCAGTAACACAAATCCATAGCCCAGGATTGGGTTTATAGGGTGATTTTTCACTTTGATATACAGTCTTACCAGCCTGTATCTGTACCAGGCTTGATTCTATCTGCCACAATTCAGACACAATTACTAGTTAGGTGAGTAATAGATAGCTGTGGATGCTTTTTAAAGAGGTGAAAAATGAAAGCATTTTCTCTACAGTCTATCGACAAATAAACACTATCAGAAACAGTTTGAAAACTGGTGGTTTAGTTTGCAAGCCTCAGACAAAAAATGATGTAAATATGTAATTTTACAACTACTACTTCTGTGTGGGCATTCAGTCAGAAACAGGAATTTGCTCTGCTACCCCTATCATTCCTAAAATTACAGGTACTCCGTTTACAAAACATGGATTTCACAGGGTGATTACACAGATAATATCTTAACAGCATTTATCGAATTCTACCTCCCCTCTTTTATCGCCCAAGTGCATAACTGGACACCAAAACCACTCAAGTAAGTTTGAGGTGATGAAATCTGTAAAGAGATCAACACACATGTATCTCCTTTTCTGCAGAGCAGGGGATGAGGTATTTACCTCTTCCATTTCACAGAATCACAGAACCTTCAGGATTGGAAGGGACCTTGAAAGATCATCTAGTTCCTGCTGGCCACAAGGACCCCCAGGTCCCTTTCTCCTACGCTGCTCTCCAACAGGTCAGTCCTCAACCTATACTGGTACCTAGGGCTGTTCTTGCCCAGATGTCAGGGTCTACATTACCCTTGTTATAGTTTATTAAATTTCTCCCTGCCCGGCTCTCCAGCCTGTCCAGGTCTCTCTGAATGGCAGCACAGCCTGCTGGGGTGTCAGCCTCTCCTCCCAGCTTTGTGTCATCAGCAAACTTGCAGACAGTGCTCTCTAATCCCTCATCCAAGTCATTAATGAATAGATTGAACAGGACTGGTCCCAGCACTGACCCCTGAGGGACTCCATTAGATACAGGCCTCCAACTAGACTCTGTCCCATTGACCACTACTCTCTGTATTAATAAAATTTCATTTTTATCTTATTTAATTGATTTAATATGAATGGATGTCTACTGTCCTCTTACTCATTTTCCGTGGAAGTATAAAACTCTTATCTAATGATCCCTATCTAATCTTATCTAATCTTATCTAATGATTCTTATCTTAATGATTCTTATCTTAATGATTCTATGATTCTATGATCCTTATAGCAATTTTTGTAGTGCCCTTTATGGAAAATTAGAATTCTTTCAGGGAAAGGTCAAGTGCCTAAACCCTAAACCATTCAAGTTTCAGCTGAAATAGAAAGTATTTAAGTGCCTTCCCATAGGCACAGTTTGGGATAGGACCATCACTGAACTTCATCGTCCTTAGGACTGTGGCCGAGGTGTCTTCCAGAGAAAACCAGGCTATTAAACAGTTGGTGTACATTAGAACACCTCCCTTACGAGGAAAGCCTGAGGGAGCTGGGTCTCTTAAGCTTGGAGAAAATGACACTGAAGAGTGAGCTCATTAATATTTATAAATATGTGAAGCATGGGTTTCAGGAGGATGGAGCCAGCCTCTTGTCAATGTCATCTAGTGATAGGACAAGGGGTAATGGTTGTCATCTGGAACACAGGAGGTTCCACATCAATATCAGAAGGAACTTCTTCCCAGTGAGGGTGACAGAGCCCTGGAACAGGCTTCCCAGGGAGGTTGTGGAGTCTCCTTCTCTGGAGACATTTAAAACCCACCTGGACATGTTCCTGTGTGACTTGGTCTAGGTG